>JANHFL010002525.1:0-30869 GCA_032468155.1 Oxyrhabdium leporinum | reverse complement strand
TCTTCTCTTCTCTTCTCTTCTCTTCTCTTCTCTTCTCGTCTCGTCCCTTCCCTTCCCTTCCCTTCCCTTCCCTTCTCTTTCCTCCTATTTTCTATGAGTCAGTGTTGACTCCTGGCAACTGCCCGGACAATTCCTGCCATTTTCTTGGCAAGATTTTTAGAAATGGTTTATGATCGCCTTCTTCTTTCTAGGGCTGTGAGAGAATGGACTGGCCAAAGACCACTCAGCTGGCTTTATGTCAAAGGCATGATAAGGACTCAGTCTCTTGGTCCTAGTCTGGGGCCTTAACCACTATATCAAACTGTCTTTCTTTTCTGCATTATTATAATGTATTTATTAAATATATTTCTGTCCATCTGATATCATCTTCTCTTTCTTTTCATTGCTGCTGCTATAAACATTGGACATTGTCCTTGTCTATTTGCCTTGCTGTGTGCCTGGCATGAAATCTCAGGGAAATTCTATGCAGAAAATATTAAGAAATTTATTTTAGGGATTTGTCATTACAACGTCATGGAGTTGAGCCAGGCTTCCTCCTGTAGAAATAAACTGCTTAATTTTAACCTCTGTACTTATGCAGGAATAAAAACCACTGCCCATGCATAACAGGGAGAAAGAGTTTATGCAAAATGTAATGTTTTGGTAAAGTGCCCAGAAAATTAAGTGGCCATTTTTTGAGGATTTTATTTTATTGAAAATTATGTTAATCAACTTTACTTACAGTTTTTATCAGACACAAAGACTTTCTGTTTATATTGCATTATATTCTATTTTTACAACATTAGTCTAATTAGACAGATGTCATCAATTAGGATAGACATTTAAACATATGAGTGACAGACTAGCTTAATACATTCCATGGTTCTAAATGCTTTTTGCCACAACCCATATAATTCTAATATAAGACGTATATCGGTAGGTTTTAAAAATGCTTATTTTTAATCACATTTTTATCAGGAAGATAATGAGAAAAAATCCAGTATTGGTATTGATCAAATATTTACTAAAATGTTATTTTTCCTAAAACATTATAATTAAACCTATAAAGGGCTGTTAGAAAAAGATTTCTCTAAGGTGTGGCAGGAGCAATTAATTTTCCCAAGGGGCCACATGAGAAACTGGCATATAGGTAAATTGAAAAAAAAAGTCACCTTCAGAATAAAAGCAATGCAGTTGTATTACGAGAATGATGTTCACTTATTTGCATTTGATTTCTAGTTTCTGATTAACCTCCTGCAGGCTGGACAGTGACAGCTAAAATGCTGGATGTGGCCTGGGGCCATAAAATACCCAGGTCTGCTCTAGGGGATGGTCAAGGTGGGGCCCACCTCAACCCTATGATCAAAACTCTGCCTCCTTATTACATGCATTGCATGCCTCTTGACTTTTCTGCCCCTTAGCCTGCCCAAGGACATCCCTGTATTGTAGGATGCAATTTGAGGAATGCCCCCATTGTTATCTATTTAATTAGTTTTGCAAATTTGATAATAATATTTAATCCTATACAGATATGAACCCATGCCAGAAGAAATGATGTGCCTTAATATAACCTGATAAACCATTTCACTTGTAGTCTATATAAAAGAGTTATTATGTCATGGCCGTCATTCTGGTAGCATTGCTTTGCATCCCACCAGCATTTTTTGCAATGGAAGGGAGGGGAATGGCATGTGGGAGGAAAAGGGGTTGGGGGATTGGGAGCCAAGCACTGCCAGCCCAGAGAGTGAGATGTGCCAATCCAGTCCAAGATCACCTAAAAGAATGTGGAAATGAAGCAGGTGCGCAAAGAAGTTCTGTTACCCAAACAATCTGTGACTTTTCAATTGGTCAAGGACTAAGAACAGGGGAGGGGAAAGTTCTGGAGAAAAAGAAAGTTAAGAATATTGTTTTCATGCCAATTTGACAGATTCCGCTTTGCTAATTCTGTAACCACGTTTGATTCAGTAAAGTATACTCTTGGTCAAAACAATGGCCCAGGGGTCTTTCTTTACTAAGTTGAGTGGGATGGATGACATATTATATGGATTCTACCAAAGTCAAAAACATCAAGAAATGCTTATAAAGTATATGTCATTTGCATTTATATGGACTTTACATTTTCAAGTAAGAGATCTTAGAACTGCTCTTAAAAATGCCAAGTTACATTGAACGTTCACTAAAATCTGAATTGCTATGTCAGGGGACTGTCCCATAAAAGACTCATTTTTACCATGCTCCTTAAAATGGAAAACTACACTATAATTGCATATTACCACCTGTCTTTATCTACACATTTAAATTATTGTTATTCAAAATAGTGCCTTAAAAGTTTATTATAGAGTTAGAGGACAATTCTGTTGTAAAGGTAGCTGGCTGTAGTTGTAAAATTCTTCAGAGAAAAAGAAAATATCTTTCCAGCTGAGTTGAAAGAGTGAACTTTTAGTTTCTTATGCAGGGCAGCAGCAGTAGAAAAGTCCTAGTATGTGGAAAATTAATCATGCTATCTCTATCTGACAGCTCAAGTGATTAGTGTGTAGAGGCCTTCCATATCGCAAACTAACAGAACATAAATTTGATCAATTTTAGGCAGCTGACATCTGCTGTAGAGTCATATTCTAGTAGAAGCTTTTGCTTCCCAGTGATAGTGTGGTGTTAATTTACTGCCAAGGTAACAATGGTTGAGAGGAACAGAAGTTGTCTTCCATGTGGCTGAAGATCATACAAATTCCATTTTTATTTAGAGAGTTTTCATATTTCCAGCTAAGCAGAGAAACCATCAACTTAACTGATGGCTTTGAACCCTTTTTTGCCATTTCTCCTGCTTCACATCCCATGATTTATTTTTTGTATTTGTAAAGAAAATGAATAGATAGAACTAATATGAGTAGATAGAACAAATACGTGCCTTTCATTGATTTGTGAGATGAGGATTATTTTGTTTCTTGAAAATAAGTGACTCTTTTGTGAGGCAGTCAATGGGGGAAAATTAACTTTTACAATCATGGGAACAAAATCTTGCAACATTAATAAATTATTAAATATCTTCCATTATTAAATATCTTGCTTTGATTAAAACAAAATCCCACCACTATTTATGAAATCTGCAATCACAGGTAGAGGAAAGCGTTCCTTTCCATAAGTGAAGTATCCCTTGCGTCAGATTCAATACCTAGTGACTTACAACCCTTGTTTTAGTGATTGTTCAAAGTTACCACAGCACTGAAAAAGTGATTTATAACCAGTCCTTACATTTATGATTGTGACAGTATCTCTGTGGTCACATGATTGAGATACAGGTGCTTGGCAACTGGCATGTATTTACAACAGTTGCAGTGTCTAATATCTATCATATGATTGCCAGATCTAAAAGTGGGTGTCATCATGTGATGACTCATTTGATAACCATATTTCTGGAGATAGGAGCATATAACCATCCCACAACCAGCAGCTAATTTAACTCTGTCTGCATTTTCTGGCTTCATATAAGAATATTATTTTTCCATCATGTACCAAGTCAAGCCATAATGTCCATTTTATATGCTGCACTTCAAATCCTTGCAAGCAAACGTGTCCACTCTAATTAGTTACTGTGGCCTATGGAAGGAATGTCCTCTCCCCTGTACTCATTCATCACTGATCTCCATTACCATTTTAGAACAAGGTTACCAGCAGAAGAGTGATTAGCTGGTCTTTTATTGATTGACAGTTTATTGATAGAACAGTGTAATAATGAATTTACTTTTCCTTTAGTAAATACATCGCTAGCCAGCTCAAGAATGGGCATGTAGGCTTTTATTTCTTTGTTTTAACCAGGTAAAATTGACAAGAAAATTCTGACATTTTCCCTTTCAAGTCCAAGAGAGAAAAAAATAATAAAAGTGACACTTCTTTTCTTTACTTGTTCAGGAGGATTAAAGAAATGGGAAATGGATCAAAGAGGGTCTTTGGTAAACCCAGACTGAACAGAACATCAAACTTCACCATAGACAAAAGACGGAAATACTTTGACTCCAGAAAGTGTTTTCTTGAATTGGCTTCATTTTTAGCCCATTTATATCCAGGAGAAAAACAATATGTATGGGAAAGTGTGCCTTTTGCTTCTTTTCCATACCATTGGTCTAGGAAACACATCCATATCACATAAAGGAAGCTTCATGGATTTGAGACAAGAGAATGAAAGCAAACACATGTGTCCCGGGATAATGTTGCAAGATCCAATCTAGGTCAGTCACCAGGACCAGAGTTTTAGTCTTCCGAACTTTTGGATTCATACTGGAGCCCATCCTCAGGGAACTTCTCTTTACCGGAACATGTGCTTTGGACTATTCTATGCATCGTATTTATGTGGTGCTTTCCTATTCGTTGATTAGTCTGGTGATGGCTGGCGATTGGCTGTTGTTTCCTTGTGCTACCAAGTCCTCAAGTCCAAGAACTCAAAGATTGTTGAAATTCAGTTACTACCATCTCTTCCCTTTATTTTATTATGTATTTCTTGAAGAGATTATCCTAATCTCAGGTTTGTAATTGAGATATATTTATATATAACAAGGACCATATTTCCTTGTTAATTGACCCAACCAAATTCTCCCAGTCTGATTTGTGCTATTAATCTCTCCATACCTGTCTGATCTCTCCTATCTAATATACACAAGTCACTTATGTGTTCTCCAGCTGTGTTGTCTGTACCCCATGGGGTGCAAACTGGAAAGAGACATTTGCTTTCATGGCACTTCTGTATGTCTTAATTTGCACAATACTGATAGAAGATGAATGGGGAAGGATGCCTAACAAAATGGACAGAAACTAAATAAAGCTCAGAAACTGGAATTGCTGTTGCAAAGCTATTTCTGTAATGAAGTCACTTTTGCTATTGTCTCCCTGGTAACCACAGAATTCAGAATATAGCAGCTTCTTTATGAAGAATGTTCCAAAAGTATCCACAGTTTTCCCCCCTTTCTTCCTGATTCCTCAGCTGGTATTACAAGAAGAAAGTAGCAAAGGGGGTGGGGTGGGGGGAAAAGAAATAATTGCATGATAAATTGCCACTGGGGGAAAAAAGGAGCTGAAACAACTGACACCTGGTTTTTAAGAGCAGGGGAAACAAAGAAATAAAATACGTGATGCTTTCTATATTGCTGCCAATTTCAACATAAAATAAAAGCAGTGCTTATTTTTCTCCAATAGTTGCCTAGGTTGAGAATCACTGGAATTTTAACTTGGTGGAACAGAATAATTCAGGCTGCTTTTTGAAATGCAAGGGTGGACTGGGGTGGAGGTGATGGTACTGGGAAGACCTTTAAGGGTTAAGGTCACCAAGATAAGATAGCTTTCCTTAAACCCAGTTTGTATTTCAGTTTGATTTATCACCGCAATGAAAATCAAATATTGCAAATGAGCAAATAATTTTAAGAAACTCATAAAGAAGGAAAATGATATTGGGGAAAAAATAATCCATATGCACTTTGCTTCCGACATTCCTGTTTGCTTGGCTGCACTGTTGAAAATTTATTATGGATCATTTTCAGTTTATTTTGTCCCCAACACATTCCCAGTTAAGCCCTACACCCAGATCACATATACCACAGTCAGTTCAGCTAGAAAAAATATGGTTTTATTTACTAAACATCAGCAAAATTCAAAACAAGTTTGTTGACAAAACTGATTAAAATCCAGCAAGAGCAGGGAGAGAAATATATAAAGAACAGGGAAGAATTTTTTTAAAAGGTAGATAACTCAATAGAAAATTTCTAGATTATCTAAATCTCAAGACATCAAACTTTCCAAAGCCACTGGAAACAATATTGTAGATCATTAACATGGACAGTCTCAAAGGAGAGGCTTTTGATTATTCCAGTTTAAATCTTTTTTTGTACATAATAGCAGACTAGAAATGAAATACAGGAAACTAGCAGGCAATCCCTCCTTGATTTTGAGCCATTAAAGAAACAATTTGGTGGAGATATGTGCAACATTCTGCAACAGGTTTATGAAATATACTTAGTTGAAAGCTGATCTATCACTGATGTACTCAGTTGAAAGCTCTTAGGAGTTTTAGCAGTATCCACCTCTAGTGAAGAGGCTTCTTGATCACACAAAAGTTTCTGTATATGTTCAGTTAAGTGTATATACAAACCCATTATGAACCTTAATAAAGCATGGTTATTTTTCTGAGCAACTTTCATAACTACTACTACTACTACTTTTCTGCAATCTCTAGGTTTTTTTTTTTGCTATGCAAACAGATGAGGCATACTGGGGCATGTGGGAGAGGGTGCAGCTAGGAAATTTCCTCCCCCGGGGATGTGTTTCAGCACAAAGTTGAATCGGTTGACATATTGGGCCCAATGCACACTTCCGCTGCACCACTCTGCTTTCTCCATAGAGCACAGCATTTTATTTGCAAAGTATAATCTGTTTTAGTTCAACAGTATAGGTTGGTTCTTCAATCTTAAGCACTTTTGTAAATCTAGAGTAAGTAACACAGCTATTTATATTGTCATAATTGGACAGCTAGCCCCCAAGTAAACCAAAATAATTTGTTTTTATTTCAGAAATAAATTTAGAGGTAATGTAATGGCTGAAAAAGAAGGGGTAAGGAATTGCCAATAAAGCAGAAATGTGGAAAACTATGTAGGAGGTTGTCTACCTGTTTCTTTACATGACTGATGAAAGGGATTTTTTTTTCTAAATCAGGTTCAGTAATGCAAGAGAGTCAGGTAGGAGAAATGAGAGAGGGATAAATAAATGGCCAGATATTTCACTGCAACGAGATTTGTGTCAACTTCAAGGGGGTCCTGAACTTTCCCACAAGGAGGATTCTTTATAATTAATTCCAAAAATCTTACTTCAAATTTATCTAGACCCTTTGTTCATTTGTAGCTTTCTAAAATCAAAGCTTTAACCGATATTTTACTATTTATTTTTCAATTTCATTTGTCTGGTGAGATTGAAAGAGCTAGTCTGCTTACTGGATTTCATTCTTTGCTGTAGTTGTCAGCTCCGCTTTTTGGGGAGTCCTCTTCAGTCCACTGTTCATCCTCCAGAAATCACTTACACTACTTTATGATGTGACATTGCTGTGACAATGTCGTAAATTATAAAAAAAACCTCATCAGCTAATTTCAATTTTTTTATAGCATCCATTGAAGTAGAACTCATAACTTTTATTTCTAATATAATATTGTTGATCATGGGGCTTAATCTAGAGCATTGCTTTCTTGTTCAGAATCTCATTCACCAGAGTTAAAGTGCAGTATTATGTTTTTCTGGCTACTGAGTCTTTTTACAGTTTGTCTTATAAATTATGAGTTCTGAACATTGGCTTTGTAGTAGGTAGATATGTTTTTCCTCAGGAGATATGCTAGATTGTCCGAAACTGTCAATCAATATGATTTTTCTTTAGTGTAAATCAATGTGATTTTTATTTATTGATCAGCAAGTTGGCTGCAATTTATTTCCTTAATACAAGTATTGTAAAATCTTGACAAGGAAAAATACTTTTGTCCATCTATATCTAATGCATCATGCAGAACTTTCCCACCTAACCACTAATCTATTATTGATCAGAATTGGATACATCTTGAGAAGGAGAGCATCCATGCAGAGGTAGCTAGGAGCAATTTATAAAATAGCTACAGAAACTTAGAGGAATATCTACTTGCTTTAATAATTTGAAGAAAGATGCTTTGTGTGTGGTCCTACAGAAGGATTCACACAACATGTTACTATTTCCATAATGTTTCAACTGTATTATGGAAATCTATTTCAATAAGCTACACTGAAATCCACATTTCCTGTGGTCTTCACTTATTAGTTTTTATTTTGATACATGTTAGATTAACTACTAGAATTTTTCTGTTAACATGATCAGAGGATTGACTGGAATAAGCTATCAGTTCATTTCCTCACCAGATGGGAGAATTTTCTAACTGAGTTGGAAGTTGGACCTGAATAGTATTCAGTAGTCCTAATCAAACAATATCTTAGAAGTAGGCAATGATGAACTAGTCTAATGGTGTTACTATAAACATTACATAGATAAGTCCATAAAGTCACCAGGAACTGATGTTTAAATGACTGGAAGAAATAATTATATTCACCTGAAAGAAGATACCCCTTCACTCAAATAATTACTTTTAAAATAAAGACATAACTAGGTTTGTGAAAATATGTACGTTGATGTATATGTCAAGGGTTACAGTTTTGGAGTTGGGTCCATCTTAAATTCAGAACTATCTTCTTTTTGGGGAAATGTGAGTGTTCTACTTTTGATCAGTGCTGACTCTTAGTGACTGTAGTATTCTTGGCAATATTTCAGAAATGATTTTTCAATGCCTTCTTCCTAGGGCTGACAGACAATGACTGATCCAAGGTCACCCAGATGGCTTTGTGCCTAAGGCAGAATTCAGTCCCCCAGTTTCTATCCTGATGCCTTAACCCAACTGGATGGACATAAGGCTACTGCATATAACCTACAGGACATCTGGTTCACATAAGAAACAATCACATACACAACTTATATCTAGGCAGAAAATTATTTTCAGTTTTGCCATCCTGGTTTTATTACAAGCTTGTGCCAGGTTCTGAATATTCAGTATACAGTACATAGCTATGGCTCTATTAAGTCAGTCTTGCTTTGAGAAATATTAAAAGAGGTATTTTTAAAATTAGTCTATGTAGAGAAAATATAAGAATACAACATGCACAATTGGCAAAAAAAATAAATCACATTTATTTTTGTGTGTTGGTACACAGGAGATGCATCCCTAAACTGAGTCATAGGTGAAGCTTTATTTCTGGTAGAGACAGAGGACTGTATAAAATCTTCCTTCCTGTTTGACTTATGCAACAAAACTCTCTTGAGTTTAATGTAGGTTCTACTTAATGTAAATCTACACCTCTACCTTCCTCCTCCATTCTGTGCCTGATACATTCTTCATTGCAGACTCTTAGCTTGTCCTTCTGATTTGATCCTTCTGTCCCATCTTGAGAGGTTGCTTTCAACCTAGCTGTGATAACAATGATATTCATTGTGTATCAGGATGATGGATAATGATTCAGTTATATTGCACCAATGGTAAAAGAGAGACGAAGAATTACATTTGTGACTTTTTTTTTGAAGCTTCACAAGAATTCCTACAAGCAGAACAGAATGAAATGAACTCAATATACTATGGAGCTGAATTGATTTTCTCTGCTAGATTTTTTTTCCTTTATTTGCATTTACAAAAACATTAATTCTCACACAGTGCTGCCTCGACATTAATTACTGTGCAACAAAGACAAATTATCTTATAAACTGCTCGGTGCCATGCATGTATTAATGGTGACCGCATAGTTGTATCAGAAGTAGGTGGAAATTTAAGTAATTAATATAATGAAGCAAAGCAACTTTGCAAAGTGAATAAAGACACAGCTTCTCCTTGAAAATTGTTTTATTTGTAAACATTGCTATGTTCAACCCATGAATATCACAAACTCTTCTCACGCTGCATAAATATTGAAATTGTCCTCATATTACTGTTTTCTTTAAAGGGTGACTTGCTTAGAGTTATTTTTCCCTGTATCAGAGCTTGCATTGTTTTCTATAGTGAATGTAAGTATACATAATTACAATTTCCAAATATTAACTGTCACACAAAATCAGTAAGTTTGGGAAGATAACTTTCAAGATGTGACTGAAGTTGTTATCCAGTCTGAATTGGTCAGTGGGACCAAACTTTTATTTTTCCAAGCTTTTGGTCTCATGCTGGACCCATCCTCAAATAACTTCTCTCTCTCAGGAATGTACCCTGGGCTGTTCTATGCATTGTGTTTAGATGGTTCCAATTGTATGTGGCTTTTAGTTGTTGTTAATTAAAGCTTGGAAGAGTAAGCCAGTGATTGATTCACACTGGATCTTGCAACATTATCCTGGGACAGATGTATTTACCTTCATTTGTGAAGTTGTTATAGTTCACTATTAATTACTGATTCAAAAATGTGAAAACTTAAGGTTGCAATCATTGTCTGATGTAGCTAAATTCAATATTACAAATATTATAGAAAATAATTCAGCATCAGTATGGTATGACAGCAGCAACTTTTAAAGATCTAAAAAACAAGTAGAGGTATTACATTTACTAGCCAAAAACTAGTTATATATGTGCAAGCAAAGTCATAAGAATAGTAACTTCAAAATATTGATCTCCTGAGCCATCTGTTTGCATTTTATTTTGCAGAAGAGCGGCAATGAAAAACCTGGGCAATAATTTCTGGGAAAAGTGGGTAAGATAATAAAAAAAATGTATAAAGAAACCTTCATGCTGTCAAATTTCCCTCAGGGAAAGGGAAAGTTCAAGCAACATTCAAACAACCTGAATCAAAATTCAGTTTTCCTACACTTTTCTTTGAATATTGTTATCCATTATAACTCTAGATTTTAAAGGAATATTCTAGCACTGATGTTGTTACCTAGTTTGGGTAATGAAATGCTTGCAAGAAAATAACCAAGCATGATGCATCCCTCATTTCAACTCTGAACTACAAATAGGAGTACCTACAAATAAAGGAGTATTCATACCAGAGTTTATATTTAAATAGCAATGTGGATACAAATGCATGCAATGTAATGCATATAAATTGATGCTATTTTTCTACATTAGAAAAGGGAGGCTCAATGCATGCAAACATATTCATTTGGTTATCCTTATCTGTATCTGTATCATACAAATTAACCTCTAAATCTGTATACCCAAGTGAGAATCATTCATTCATTGGATGATAATTTGTCATCCTTTTCAGTGAAGAAAATTGAATAGCTAAAGTTTCTTCTTGTTTTAGCTCGTCTTTTTTAGCAAATCTTTTTAATAGTAATTTTATTAAAAATTACAATTGTACAATACAAGTTAAAAAAGAAAAGGAAAAATAGAAAGTGCAGAAAAGGAAAAAAATAGAAGAGAAAGAAAAAATAAAGATATAGTAAAGAATGAGAAGAGAAATATATAAAGAAATGACTTTTCCCTTCATCACAAGTATAAACCATTTTAGCAACTTATCACCTTTTCTTAAAATATAACAAATGATCTCTTTTTCCATATTGCATATCTTATCAATAAACAAATCCTTAAAACCTCATAGTTTTATTCTTGATCAGCAAAAGTCCATTAAGGTTCCAGAGATAATACCTCTATTTTAATCTTTATCAAATAAATCAACTTTATATTACTTTTTTTATTTTTAACAACCTTGATAATGTCCTAGAACTTGATTTCATTTTTTTCTTTCTCCTTTCTCACAAAATTCTCCAAATCTTTAATGCTTTTTTTTTGTAAATCCAGTATAAGGAGGTTATCCAGATCATTCTCTTGGCTTGTTATTTGTATATCTCTTTTAATTATTAAGATATCAGTCAGTTTCTTTTGTATGTTCCATTTTAAATCTTTTTTTGTGTCATTCTTGTAACCTGTCACTTTTAAATCACTTTTAGATCAGTGTCAGTTTCTTGTAAAACTGGTTCATTTTTGATAACTGATTTTAAGCACAATCCATCCACAGAATGAGAAACCTTCAAAATCTCATTCTATCATATTTTTGTAAAATAATTAAAAATAAGTATTGCTTGTGGGAAAGATTCTTATAATTGATTAAAAAATCTTATTTCAAATCCATAGAGACCCTTATTTCATTTACAGCTTTCCAGAATCAAAATTCTAATCACGCTTTGCTCCTATTCAAAACAAACAAACAAACAAACAAAGTCTTTAAACATGTACTTAAATATATATTTTGCTAAGAACTGAAGAAAACTCATTGGTGTTTTGAGACTTGTCAATTCAACGGTTCCTAATAGCTGAAAAGCAATTTCTGAAAGTGATTAGAAAAAGAAATACGTGACCATGCCAATCATCGTTGGAGCAAGGTGATTCTCATCCCTGAGAACTCTAGAGGTCACAAGACCTCAAGAAGTGGCCTTCTTGAGAGGTGCTCCTGTCTGGAGAAATTCAGAGTGAACTCAAATCCTTCTTTGTCTGGAAAGAAATTATGAAGAGCAGGTTTACTTGCCAGCCCTTCATTCTGCTATGGTTGATGGCTCTACTTTTAGCAGAACAGTCTTTAGTTTGCCATTTGCCCAGAAGTGAATAATTTTTTTGGCAATTCTTCATTCTCTGGCTTCTCAAAGCCTTTTTCAGTCCAGTTACTTTAGCTTGTTTCTCTTATTGAAAAACTAATGGAAAGTTCAACTATTATTTAACTGGAGGCTGAAAGCAGGGAAGACACAGCCGAAGTTAGATTATTGCACAATGTAGCAAGCAACTGTCTCTTTCCCTTGGGAGAATGGAACTCTGTTCATCCAAGATAACTGGGCTTTCTGGTGTAGGATAGTGTTTACTATTAATCCTAGGCATTCTCCAGCAAGCACTCTAGAAAATCACCCAGAGTAAGTCACATAGTTCAACCCCTACATATACAGTGGGAGATTTGATTAATTAGCCAATACCTTTTCAAGTATATTTACTGGTTCAGAAAAAAAGAAGAAGCAGTTACCCCAGACTCATTTATCCTGGCATTAAAAAAAACTTTACATGCTTCCTAACTAGGCCTAGTAGATTTCTCTTAATTTTGCTCATAACAATCATTCTCTGACTTGCCAGCTGATAGCAAAACTCAGCTATTACCCCCTATTTATATTTGTAATTGGTGCATTTATTTTTCACTTTTCGCTAAGAGGTGCTTAGCTTGAAGACCTCAAGCAAGGGAGAAATCACTCCCCAGTGAGAAATATTAAGTATATTTAAAACAAATAAATAATTGGGTCAGTTGTCTCATATAGAATTCATTAAGAGACCTTAATCTAACTATTGTTTGACTCCCATTTTCATGTGAACTGTGCAGTATAAAGACAGTGGACAGAGATCTGCTTTATAGGATTGTTCTAGTAAAGGTGCTGAGATCATATGGATGAAATGCTTTGAACTGTAATGTTAGATGCAAAGCTTGAGCTTTCCTTATTAATACTTCAAATAAAAAACTGAATGCTACTGAATTATTCAGGATGTGCCCTGAATATCTGAAAAAATTGTAAAATTTTCCAGAAGCTTTCTTAGACACAGAGCTATAGAATTTGGACAATTCCTCATATCTTGGTTTATAATGTATTACAATTCTCAAATTATGTAACAAGATCAATTTATGTGAAAGGCATAAGTAATTATTTTAAAATACTTTAAGAATTAAAAGGAAAGCAGAAAAATGCCTGTTTGGTCAGCCATGCTGTAGAATTTATTTTATAGGATTGTACTTCCTCTCTGTCTTTCTTTCCTCATGAACCAAATGCCAGGCTCCTAAACCCCATGTTCCCAGGTAGTTTTTAAATTTTATTTTGTTTTAGAACATTTATATAACTACCTATCTTTCAGCCAACTCCGTGCAGCTCCCAATCGAACTAAAATTCCTATCTAAAATCCAGAGAACTGTGTCAGTTTAGTCTTCATAATGCCTAGTTAGACAGAACAGAAGTAGCAACTGACATTCATATAACAGCTATCAACCTGGATAGCTTTAAAAAGATATTGCCAAGTTCATGGACAATATGGTTTTCACTGGCTACTGGTCACCATATTGCTCCCAGAATCAAAAATTGTAAGCCTCATGAAAACATTTATTCTGGAACATGAGGCTATTCTTCCCATTAGGAAAGTTATGGATAGGCTAGAGAGGAGCTATGATGGCAGATTGATAGAATGTAATATTGCAGACAAATTCTGTCCACAGCCTGGAGTTCGATCCTGATAGGGTTTAGGGTTTACTCAGCCTTCCATCTTTTCAAGGTCAGTAAAATGGGGACTCAGACTGTTGGGGGCAATATACTGATTTTGTAATCCACCCAGTGAGTGCTATCAAGCACTATGGGGTGGTATGTAAGTCTTATTGCTGCTTTTTTTCTTTTGTAAAAAAACATACACACACACCTCTTAATTTCTTACTTGCTATATGCTTTCTTACTGCATGCTACTTGCTCTATTAAGCCTTTGTTATAAGTTTAATAAAGCCATTTCCCCCCTCATTTTATTTGACTGAACTGCTATTTTGGTAACAAAGATATTTAAGTTTCATGCAATAAAGCTAGTCCTTTATTCCATTCATTGGGAAAGCCTGAGATTTTTCTTCATTTTATCCTCCTTAACATCCCTTGTCTGCCAGCTTTCTTAAAGCCTTCAGCTTGCTGTAGATTTTTATGTGGGGTTTATCCTGTTCTCCAAATAGGATCATCTGAATCTCATTAGAACTAGTCAATTATATATAAAATATGCACTGAGGGGAATTTTGCCTGTTTCAAATGTCTTCACAAATAAGCTTTTGGTGCCAAACTGAAAAAAGCAGAACTTTCAGACTTTTTGCCTATCTTTTTTTCTCTTAATTAGTCCAACTAAATCAGTGCAACAGAAAGAGGGTTAGTGAAATCCTTTCTGTGCTATGGGAAGATTACACACACAACCTAGTGACAGGAATCAGACTTTAAAGAGAGAGGGATTATTGGGAGATCACAAGGTACCTCACAAAACAAGCAATATTGCAAAATGATATGAATAACTGCAGCACACAGCAGGCTGACTTAATGTTTTAAAGCACTGTAAGCCTCTTTTGTAAAAACCATCACCACTATCTCAAACAGCAGGTGGGAGTACGCAAAAGCCCCCCAAGCAACTGAATTATTTATGCTTCCAAATTAATATGTCTTTCCAATTCTTGTCTTGTATATACTTCAGTGTGCATTGCAACAATTGCTAAAATTTGCATCTTCCTTTAAAAGCCAAAATAAGCCCGGTATGCTCTCAGGGGCAGAGGCAATGAACCTTTTCTCCATCGGCTAATGAATAGCCTCCTTCTGCAGTAATATTACCAGGAAAAATGCTTTCCAGAGTATCAACCAGGATGAAGGTATTCCTAGTTCCATTGTGGCATCAGAGGACTTAGTAATGCAAACTAATTTGTTTTGAGAATGTGATCTAGGGTTACCCAGGATCCAAATGAATAGCTTCCCAATGAGTCCCAAGATCTCATATGGTATACATGATTCTCCCCATCCCATTTGATTTTTAAGCAATTTGTAAGGTTGCTTAGACTGAGAATTAGTGATTAAAATTTTTCAATCAGCTTTATGATTGACTAGGGAACTGAGTATGGCTCTCCTTAGTCTTAGCTGGATACTATAATTAACTACTCTGCCATACTGACCTGGTAGCTCCTGATGGTCAGAAATAATCAAGTCAAAACTTTCAAAGCAGAAAGAAAAAATATCATGGCTAGCTGAAAACAATTAAACACAGCTAATCTAATATTTTCAGAAGTACATCCAGATGTTCCCACGCAGCTTGATTTTAAATTAACCAATTTTTGTAGTAGAAATACTTTTTAAACTCTTTGTAGTTCGATGCTCATTTGCAACTTCAAATTTGCTTGCAACATCTTTGTTCTGCCATGTTTTTATGTTGCCTTTGTTTTGCCATCAGCTCACAAATGAAGCAGTTTCAACTTGTCCCTAGTTGCATTTGTGTTAAAATAAGGTATGCATGCTTTTCTGAGTATCGTCCAAAGGCAGTTTAAACATAGAATATCTTAGACTTTGTCACTCATTACCTTGGAGGCAATACACAATATTGCAGTGATTGAAACAAAGGCAACTGAGGATAGGAATTAGCAATGGGGACAAAAAAATTTCATGATTCTAATTTTCTGATTGTTTTATACAGTTTTCTGAGCAATCATCAGTAACTATAATTAGTTTTCTGCTGACTCAAGATTCGGTAGATTTTCATCTCAGTGATGGACAAGGACCTGTTTCTTTATACTGTAGGTAGCTTTATAACATGCAGGATTCAGCAGTTTATGCTTTCCTGTTATCATTTTCAAGATCTAACTGTAGATGTAAGGAAATTTAGACATGACACTAGGGATAGGGTAGGAATGTATGAGCCATTAAGGGAGGGATAGTAGAAAAAGTTATATAGTTCTAAGGCGGAAAAAAGAATCCATAATTTTGTTTAAAATAAGGAGAGAGAGAGAGAGAAGTTGGAAAACATTTCAAGATTCTGTTATCTGCCTTACTACAATATAGTAAATAGCATTCCTGGAATCCTACCTGTTTCTTGACCTGGCCTAGCTTGAAGAGCTGACAATATAGAAGGGAACATTTGAGTGAGGCAGGGATACATTTCTGACTCTTCCAAGAAGAAGTGCTTTGCATTTGCACATGGGGATCATCCTACTGTTATCACTATCAGCTCTCTTGCTCTGAAACAGGCAAGGTGATACTCTTTGTGCATTTTGATCTACAGCTCTCTTAAGTCCTATCTCCAACAGTGAAGGATAATTGGAGCTGAAGACCAACAGGTAGTATAGATCGGCAGTGAAGTATATTGGATAATAAAGTCCAGATATCTTAAACTACAGCCCCATCCCCCTGGAGATTAGCTATTTGGCTGGGATTTGGAGAGTTATATTTGGAAACAGCTTGGGAAGGCTGATCCATACTACTGCCATGAAGCTGTATCAGTGCTTTTGTTTGCTAAACCAGGCCTTTGTAACAGTTCTATATTTCTACCTAAGCTGTTTGGAGACCTTCAGTTATTTTGTCCTGCCTACTTATAGTGTTATAGACATGTCAGCAAGGCCATTTTAGTATTCTAACTGTGCTTGTTAATGCATCCCGATTGCAATTATAGAAACGTCTCTGCTGGAACATAAATAACCATTGAACTATCCTGTAAGTGCTCAGGGCATATGTTACATTAAATAAAATTCATCATTTAATCTCCTGCATTTGATGTAATTTTATAAATAAGACATAGAAATAAGAAAATTGACCTGTAGGGTAGAGGCACAAGAAAGGGCTGCTGCTGATTTAGATCCTTAAATCTAGATCCTTAGATCTAGGACTGACAGTTCATTTCAGCAGTAGCTTTCTTGTGCTATGTTACATGAGCAAGAGCAAATGAAAACCATCATATTCCCCAAACACAATGAAAATCAAAGTTTTCATCCAACTCATTATTGGTTTGGGATCTCTTAGCATACACACACACACACACACACACACACACATTTATTTATATATATATATATATAAATTTTACTGCTTTAGTATCAAAAACCAAAAATGTTAGCCAAATATAAAAAAGAACAAAAAACACAAACAAAAATAAACACAGAAAAACTGACAAAATACACATAATGAAAAAATATAAAACCCAAAACTCTGCTATTAAATAGCAACTTATACCTTAACCACATGTGGAGCTATTGATTGTACTTTCCACTATGTCAGTAAAAAGTTAGATGACATCCAGAGGCTAAACCCACATCTTATATCCTAGATTTTAAATCAAGTGTAACAAAGTCTTTCCACTGGAATAAAGCAAACTTTTGGCTACAGACCATTTGGTAAGTCCAAAAACTCTTAATACCTGGAAAGATTCCAGAATTTTAACACAAAGTTGCAAAGCATTAACAACTTTAAAACTTACGCCTCTTCCCAAATCATGTTAGCAACTATATAAATATGAAACCAAAATAGAACAATCAAAGAACAGACTGAAAACATCAGTGTCTCTGCCATAACATTAAACTCCCAGTTTAAACCCAGCTTCTGCTAAACAAAAGAAATTCTTGTTGCAACACCTCTTATGTTTTGAAAGACTGATTAACCACAAATTGAAACAATACATTAATATTTATTTATTATAGAGAGAGGGGTTTTTGCCCACAAACTTGGAAGAAAGATTTACCAGCATTATATTTTGCCCATCTTTTATTTCCATTCAACAGCCCATCAAAATCTTTAGTGCATTCCTTATCAGTCCATTCAGAATGATTTATTATTTCTCAGGGGAAAGAATATCGCTTTTAGATCTGTCAGGCTCTTACTGAGAGAGTGGAACTGCAGTGGTATTTTAATTGCTGAAACTGCGTAGTTCTATAGTACTTTAAATCATGAGGAAAGGCTTTTAAAATTACAAGCCATTCAATACAAGATCCTGTCTCTAGAATCTTTGAAGGGTCAGGAGTCAAACTAACTCCTTGCCATTCATCCATGGTGAGAAGGTTTCCTTCTGAAGTCTTTAATTACAGCCTGTTTTCCTTTGCTTGTTGAGATTTATGATGGGAGATTAGAATATATTTTTCCCCCTGATAACTTGATTTGGGACCCATAATTCATTCCAACATCTGCCAGTTAATACAAAACTAATTGTAATGGGGCATATGAACACGCATGATGTATGGTGAAATAGGTTCTCTGATTCCAGTGAAGAGGGTCTAAACCCTCCATCCACAATGCCTAGGGTTAGGATTTAAATAAAACTTATTTAGCAATGCTAAATAAATTAACCCCTTTAGTTAAACCCTTTACACTAGATCTCTATCTCTGCTGGTTTGCTCAGGAGGAGGCATATCACAATATTCCTGCCTTTTTTAAAATCAGGTGCTTAACCAGACAGGTGAGGTGGTTCTAAATGTCAGAAGTTGAATCAGTAACATTCATTAGGAATGCAAGTGTTGGTGTATACCAAGATTAAAGGACTAGGAAGGGGGTTGTAAGAAAATAGAAGGAAAATGAAAGAAAAAAGAATTCAATCAGCCATTCTCAGAAGCCATAGGCATCCACACTTCAAAGTTAAACTTCAGAACACAATCCATGTAATAAAATTAAATCAATAACACTTTTTGCTCCAGTGATTTCTACTTGGGTTTATAATTTCCAATCCAGATTTCATGGGTTGCTTTTTCCTTTTAATTGGCATGAAGCCATCATTGGGAAATTTTCTGAAGGAAGCATTGGACCAGAATTAGGAAGAACTAGATAGTCCATTCTCAGACATAAAAGTTCCTTGAGCAATTTTAGACAAGTTGTTTGTTGCTAAACCCACCTCCCTGGGTTGCAGGTAGATTTTGTTAAGTGACTTCCTTGTTTAGCAACAATTCACAATTACGAGAAGATGAAAAAGTAACTTTATGACCAGTCTTGGCAGTTATGACTTTTGCAGGTCTGTAAAGCAAAGTAAGCATGGTCATGGTTTCACTTAATGACTAAGTTGCTGGTCACAGTTATGGCTGCTAAATGGAGACTATAATTTGGGGGAAATGGAGGAAGGAAGCAATTCTATGCACACTGTTCTGAAAATACAAATATAATCGCTGGGTAAACAAATAGGATCAATAATGTGAAGTGTCCATGTATACACATTCAAGTCAATGTTGACTTTTGGTGATTACATGAACTAGACTCCTGGTGGTGAACCTATGGCACACGTGCCAGAGGTGGCACACAGAGCCCTCTTTGTGGGCACTCGCGCCATCACCCCAGCACAGTATGCCATAGAGATGGTGTCGGCAAGCCGGAGTCTCTTTCATCCCACCACTGTGGTTCCCTTTCAGGTGATACCACCATTGGCTAGCCCCATCCTTTTCCCTCCCCTCCCAGTCACCCCAAAGCAGTCTTTGAGGGCTGAATGCTGAGAAGCATGGATTTTCTCTGCCTTCTGTGGTCCCACCCTAAGGGTCTCTCTCCCACTTGCAAACTCCACCGAGCATGGCTTCAAATGTTTGGTTCTTGCATCCCTTCAGGCTAGCACCATCACCGCAGTAGTAGTGGGGAAGCTGCATGCCCTACCTGCTCCGCTCTCACGGGCCAGAGGTGGGGCTCCATGCTGCTGCCTCCCAGCCAGAGTGCCATGTTTGTTTGCTTGCTGGTTGACTCTGAGGAGGGAGCTGCGTTTAAGCCACCTCGGCCCCCACTGTGGGGGGAGAGAGGGAGAAGGAAGGGGGTGTTTCACTGACAGGATCCAGGTAGGATTTGCCTTATTTTGCATGGATCTCTAATGCTTGGCTTTACCTGTCAGCGTCCACTCCCCCTCCACAGCACAGGTAGTTGGATTCACATGACACGTGAAGCTGGGCAGGAGAGCATGGATGGATAGATAGATAGATAGATGAGACAGAGAGAGAGAGGCAAAGAGAGAGAGGGAGGGAAAGAGAGAGCGAGGGAAAGAGAGAAAGGGAGGGAAAGAGAGAGAAACAGAGAGATTCAGAGAGATAGAGAAAAAGGGAAACAGAGAGAAACAGATAAGCAGAGAGAGAGAGAGAGAAAGAGAGACACACAGAGAGAGACAGAGAAAGCAAGAGACAGAGATAGATAGATAGACACAGAGAGAAAGAGACACAGAGAGAGACCGAGAGAGGGAGGGAAAGAGGGAGAGAGAAAAAGAGAAAAGGGGAAGAGAGTGAAAGAGAGAGAGAGGGAAAGAGAGAAACAGAGAGAGTCAGAGAGAGATAGAGAGAGGGAGGGAAAGAGAGAAAAAGAGAAAAAGAGAGAGATAGAGAGAGATAGAGAAAAAAGGAAACAGAGAGAAACAAATAAACAGAGAGAGCGAGAGAAAGAGAGAGAGAGACAGAGAGAGAAAGAGACAGAGATAGATAGAGACACACAGAGAGAAAGAGACAGAGACCGAGAGAGGGAGGGAAAGAGGGACAGAGAAAAAGAGAGAAGGGGAAGAGAGTGAAAGAGAGAGAGAGGGAAAGAGAGAAAGAGAGTCAGAGAGAGATAGAGAGAGGGAGGGAAAGAGAGGGAGAAAGAGAGAGAGAGAAGGAAAGAGAGAGAGAGAGGGAAAGAGAGAGAAAAAAGAGAGGGGGAAGAGAGAGAAAGAGAGAGAGAGAGAGAAACACACAGAGAGAGATAGAGGGAGGGAAGGAAAGGGAGAGAGAGAGGGAGGGAGGGAAAGAGAGAGAGAGGAAGGGAAAGAAAGAGAGAGAAAGAGAGAGGGAAAAGAGAGAGAGGGAGGGAAAAAGAAACATTACAAAAGTTTTTCTTTTTTATTGTTGCTAAATGTAATATTTCAAAAGCAGAAAAAAAGGGGCATAAAAGTGCATTTATCATGTTTTTCTTACAACAATTAGCTGAACTCTGCCTTTATCATTATTTTAGGTAGTAAAACCTCATTATTCAGGTTAAATTGCCATGTTGGCACTTGGTGTAAATAAGTGGGTTTTGGGTTTCACTTTGTGTCTCTAAAAGGTTCCCCATCACTGGACTAGACCCTGCAGTTTCCTTCTTGACAATATTTCAGAAGTGGTTTGCCATTGCCTGCTTCCCAAGGACAAGAGGGAGTGATTGGTCCAAGGTCATCTATCTCAGGGGTCTCCAACCTTGACAACTTTAAGACTTGTAGACTTCAACTCTCAGAATTCCTCTTTGCTGGCTAAGGAATTCTGGGAGTTGAACTCTATAAGTCTTAAAGTTGCTAAGATTGGAGACTCCTGATCTATCTGACTTTTGTGCCTAAGGTGGGACTAGAAATCACTGTCTCTGAATTTCTAGCTTAGTGCCTTAATCACCAATCACTAGTTCTGTAGTCAGAAGGTTTGATCATAACAAATCCTGTTTTCAGGGAAAGTGCAATCTATAATTTCAGCTTCATTTTACCTTGCAGCAGCTTTGGCCACATAAAGAAACAGAGGAATTCATTCATTTCAACCTTTTGCTTCTGTTCATTATCTTCAACTGATGTACCTAAGCTCTTTATTCAACCTTATGATAGATGTTCTGTTTGGAAAACAAGCGAGCTGGAATCAGGCGGTGGAACCAACAATACGATGACATTTGTAAAATGTGACACTGACACCATTTATTACAAGAATGCCATAGAAATGTGGCCAAAGGTGAGGTTTACAATTTAATAATTGTAAATTAATGGCATGCTTAACGAACAGTATGGGAAAGATCATTCCCACATATACTGCACAATCCAACAGTGCAGGAAAGAGGGCAAAAGACATAAACTTTGTCATTTCAATTGAAAGCTGCTTAGGTGGACTGTGACCTACACCTAGGACAGAAGCTTTAGGTAGTGGGCAATGCCAAATGAACAAAATCAGACTGATCAAAGTCCTACTCCTTCAGTGGCCATTTTGCCTTAACAATTTCACTGATGTGGCAGAGCCAAAGGGGATTAGAACATGTTTTTGTCATGATGAATCTTTTCAGCCAGATCCTCTGTAGTTTTAGTAACCACCAGATCAAGCCCTGTATTTCTACACAACAGAAACAACAATACATCAAATGAGATCTGCCATGTAGTTCGAATTATGTGTACATGTAAAAGTCCTATACAGATAGTGACTTATGACCATTTTTCACACTTATGACCATTGTAGCATCCCCATGATCACATGATTAAAATTCAGACACTTGGGACCTAACAGTTATGACCATTGCAGTGTCCAGGGTCATGTGATCACCTTTTGCAAACTTCTGACAAGTAAACCAATGGGAAAGCCAGATTCACATAAAACTGTGCTATTAAATTAACAATGGTGGCGATTCGCTTAACAACTGCGGCAAGAAAGGCCATAAAATGGGGCAAAATTCACTTAACATATGTCTCACTTAGTAACAATAATTTTGGGCTCTATTGTGGTTGTAAGTTGAGGAATACCGTAGTTTGAAGAAGGAGCAATGTGCACGGATTGGCAGACTTGAGCATCTTATGTTCTTCATGGTGTACTTTATCTTATTGATCAAAAGTCGATAACATCCTTGCATTAAGGACTGACTTTCAATTTTTTTCACCTCTGTGGAATTATAGAACTATTATGACATCGCTTGAACTGGTGGCTCACATTTTTCAGCTCATGTTCGAGATTTAAGAAAGTTCTTTGACCCATCTTTTTGGAACTTTGCAGAATTGGATATTAAGGAGCAAAATGGCTATATTAATTTTCAAAGCTTACAGATCTCCACTTTGCTGCCAAAATCTACCCAATAGCCAAATGATGCAATTCCAAGGCTGCTTTGGGGATTCTCAAATACCATGGAGACACAAAAGAGGTTGAGCTCTGTCTTAGGAACGTGGTTTAGTCCGTCATTGCCTTTTAACATAGGCAACAAGCTAATTTGTGAAGCAGTCTGGAAAAACAGATAGAGATGTATGTCTTAGGTCGGAAAATTGCCTCGGTTTTCTTGTATTTGCATGCTGTAAAATGAGCAGCTGTTGCTAAAGATTTGTCACACCTATGCCTACTCGGAGTCATTCAGCTCATGCAGTTTCATATCTAGCAAGAGCCTGTATGTCTCATTTGGTTGGTCGATTTCCCCTCAGAAACAGGAATCACTCAAAACATAAACATTTAAGCGACATTACATTATTTTAGCAGTTGAAATAGAAGTAGTGCAATTTGATCTGTCTCTCAATAATAAATTTCCACTGAATTCAATGAGGTTTATTCTAGGTAAATATTGAATATGGATCTGCAGCCTTCCTTCTGTGGTTTTGTTCTGAGAGAGGCTTATAAATTTAGAGATCATATAAAATCGATCTCAGACAGAAGATGCTATAATACAATTCCATTTGCTGAAGTTGGAGTGGGTGGCTCAGTGGTCAGCAATTCACCTTCAAATATACTAATGTAAAATATTCACAATCATTCTTATTACAGGGTAATGTTTGATTTGGCCATCATAATGTCATCTGCCATTCCACTGCATACATAGTAAGCAAGTAAGTGGGGAAATATACAAGAAGGGAAGCTTCTATGGGCATGTAACTATTATTATTTTTAATTGAAGTAATTACTATTAAACTTTAAGAATAACAGGAATCTACAATTTTTTAAAAAAATATTAAAATATAATTTTTACATAACTAAAATGAAACAAAAACAGATGTAGAAGAGAGATGTAGTAAAAGCTAAAAGGAAAAAAAACGCTTGGAACCGAAACAAAGGAAACTCTGCTAAGATTTTTTTAAATCTGGCTGGCAAAATATTTTTAATTATTTATGCATTTTATTTGTTGAATATAATCTCTCTCTGTCTTATTTTAATCCCACCCATTTTCTCTTTGAATGTTTTATTTTTCAAATTACACCTCCTTTTTCATTGGAGCTTTTAGTCCAGAAATAATGAATAACCTTCATTCAGTCCTGTAAGTGTATGTTATGGGCAATGATAGGATTTAACATTTTTTACTACCGCTTCTGTGGGCGTGGCTAGGTGGTCATGTGACTGGGCAGACCTGGCCAATTTAGCACTCCATTTTGCCAATTTAGCAGCCCATTAAACAATATACAGCAGCCCCCTTTTCTATTTTTTTTTAATATTGCATGAAGTTTTTGCTCTAGGGTTTTTTTTTTAACTAGGGGGGAGAGGCAATGCCTGGGGAAGGAAAGGCATGCTTTCCACAGGTCTTGTGACACTAATGTCATTGGTGTTGGGAGATTCATTGGTGAGGTGATAATGACTGGATGTGCAATGTTCACTGGTGCAGTAACTGGAGTTGGTAAATTGACAGGTGTAGTGAGTGTTAACGGAGAACTCATTGGGCTGGAGATGTTAGCCATGCTCAAAACATTGGCTGGGCTTCTCATATTCATTGCAGCAGCCACAATGCGAGGAGCTGCTCCTTTGGTACTCCCCCCCCCAATTGTCAGCAGCTGTGCCGCTTTTTCCTAGGAAGCAGCCACATCCTAAGCATGTTCTTTCACAGACCCTTCACAGGTCCCCCACTTGTTCTGCCCTCCAGGCTGACGCCCCCTCCCCTGCCTCCCCTGCTCCAGAGTTGCGCCAGGGTGGGCAGACCCATTATGCCAGTGGTGCTAAAGATCTTCTTGTAGGCTGTGGCAACCAGGCCTCCGGTCATGTGGTTTCCCTTTATGCCCTCGCTGTTGCCTCCTCGCCTCTCCACCCTAGGGCCAAAGCAAGCCCTTCCACCTGGAGCTCCGCCCAGGGATGCAGGGCCAGTGGAAGGTGGGTCTGGGGTGGATTTCCCTCCCCTGCTGTTGGCCTTACCTTCCAGCTCCAGCCCGTGGGGCTCGCAGCGCTCTGATCACCATGGTTGCCTGCAAAAATAAGGCCTGCACTCGGCCAAAGGTTGTGGGCCGGTGGGGAGTGATGTGGGTGGCGCAGCCTCATGTACCCTGGCTGCTGGCAGCCACAACAGGTGAGACCCAGCCTCAGAGGACCTGATCCCAGTGCAGTATCAGCAATGTTTATAAGGCAATCTAGGATCATGCATCAATATATAATTTACAGAAGAGATGACATTACTTTCATAAAAGCACCTTGGGGAAAAAACAAAATATAAAGGGAAATGTATGAGCAGGAAAATAAGGCTGTGCTGTGTGCCAAGTGAAGAATGGAAAACAATGCATTGGGAGCTGCCCAGAGTAGCTTATAAGATTGGAAGCTATATAAATGTTCTAAATAAACAAATATCCCAGACATTGATGAGCCCTACTGTAAATTTTAAAATTATGTCTGCCAGGTGCTATTTCATTATGTTTGTTCATTTAAACTAATGATGGTCCTCACGCAGAAGAGAAATATGTAGAAAAATGATACTGCATATGTGAAAAACATGAAAGTAAATTAAAATTCTTGCATACAGCAAATAGAAAAGAATCTCCACCTGTGGTCAAGAATGCCAGAATTGGAGGGTCACAGCCAAAAAGATACAGTCAGATACTGCTGACTTGCAGTATTTAATGAGAGGAACAGAGCCAAAGCAGGACTCTGGAGACTTGAAGGCCAGTCTTCTTTTCATATGGAAAATTTGTTATATAGCCATGTGGTAGCAAGGCTTCCTCAAACATGCTTAAAACAACAGATAGAATAAAATGATAATTTATTCTTATTGGCATGATCAATGCAAAAATCTGGCATTCCGAAGTACTATTAACTGACTCAAAGGAACTCAATTAATATTATTAAGGCTAATTGCCTGGTTATGATTACTGTGCTCCAAACCAATATAATTATTAATAGTCATGTTCGGTGCCATAAAAGTTATGAGGAATAAATGAAAACTCAATACAGGCAGAATGCTATCATTGAAAGGAGTTTGATTAGCAACAAGAAAGAGGTGCCTCTATTAATATGACAAAAGCAGTAACAAAATGGAATGTTTGCAGATGTGTTACCACCACTGGGACAAGTTGTTATAAATACAAGTCTATTGGCAAGCACTGTATACTAACAATCAGATTCTTTCAAAATGATAATAGTGCTAATTCTTTCTCATGCAGCTTGAATGGCAAATTAGTGAAAAGGGAGGTGAAATTTCCTTGATCTTTCAGATAATATAAAAGTTAACTCTGAATAAATTCAGTTGGCTAATTTCCTATTACATGGCTCACCTCTTCATGTTAAAAGTAGGGAGTGACAACAGGATCCCCATATTGGCCTGCTGGAGAATCTACCATCACAAGATTCCAGCTGGTAGAAAACTGTCCAGAAAGACAAGAAATTAAAACTTAGGGTATGTCTCTCTAGAATAAACTGTAAATGAGCTCCAAGGAGAAGGCTGTCCATGTTTTGATCTGAAAAAGCAAGACAAATATAAAAAACTATCTGACATCTATTCAAAATGCTAGAAGAACATTTTTGTATTTGATATTACAGTAGATTAGCATCCTACTCACTCACCCTTCCAGCCAGGCAGTGTCTGAATCTGAATACACATTGAGTTGGGCAAGGTTTGTTTGGTGTTTTTTTTTGGCATACAGACAAAGACAGATTTCACCCTGCTCTCACTTCACTTCTGGAGAGGAAAAAGATCTCTTTTTTAAAAAAGACAAAACAGAACTCTGGGAAAATGGAACAAGAGGCTTCTGTTCCTGAATGGGCAAAAAAGACCTATCAAAGACTGGAATTACATCAGAAACTGGAGGAGGTTAGATGAAATAAAAGCACACCACATGGCTTCAGGATCTAGTTGATCTCCAAGGAAAAATTAACTACTCTAGACAGACATTATACACATTTAAATTTCTTTTTTCTCTGTGTGCTAGAGGGCTGATTTCACATAATCCTTTTTCTCTGCATTGGTAGCTCAAACAAATGGAAAGCCATTATTTTCCTGATATCCCTAGTTATACTAAACTATCTGTGGTCTAACAAGATGTTGTTAACCTCTTACGAGGTTATTTCTTAAAAGGAGGGTGGTAGGGTTGAAACAAATAGTCTTTATGCCGTAGTATAAGGCTGGGAAGTTGTTGTTTTTGTTACAGTTTGTTTTTGAAAGAATAGAGGCAAGTTGTATTATAGATATTTTCATTTTTTTTAAAGAAACCTTTTTAATCATGAAGAAAATAGGTTAGATTGTAAGCTTTCTAACTCTCTCATAATCTTAATTATGTCCAATCATCCTGGACACAAACTGTTTCAACTTCTCGCAGAACCACTATAGGACATTGCATGCCAAAATAACTAGACACAAAGATAGTTTTTTTCACACGTGCCATCACTCTGCTGAACACCTAATTCCCACAGCACTGTCTTAGACCTAAAGATACTTACCCATGTAGTAGACTGTATTGATATTATCCTTCTTATCTTCTCATCTTTCTCATCTTTTCTCATCTTCTCATCTTTTCTACTATCTTTTCCTATCTGTATCTTACAATTTATCACTTCTTGTGTGTATTTTATGATTAATGATTGCAACTATGATTTATGATCTATGACCTATGACTTGTTGTTTGTATGTACACTGAGAGCTTGTGCACTGGAGACATATTCCTTGTGTTTCCAATCACACCTGGCCAATAAATCTAATCTAATCTAATCTAATCTAATCTAATCTAATCTAATCTAATCCAACCCAATCCTACAATCCAATCCAATCCAATCCAATCTGGGGTATGGCAAGGGCCAGGTGAGCTATTCTTGGGAAGATAAGTGGTACCGTATTTTTTGGATTATAAAATGCACTTTTTTCACCAAGAAAAGTGGGTGGAAATGTCTGTGTGTCTTATAGAGTGAATACTGGCCTGTTTCTGGCCTCCCAAACCTTCCATGTGTCCCATTTTTGCCCTCCCCGGCCACCAGAAGCTGTGCCTCCTTCTGAAACCAAAACTTTTTCTACAAATGGAAATCTTTGCATCAGCAGTAGGTGGCATCAACAGGCCTTAGAGGTTCATATATCCTTTAGCTCACAACACATATAGTGCATAGTTCTTCCATCTTCAAAGTATCAATTTTCTCCAACAACAATCCAGTAACATAGGTTGGGCTGAGAGAAGGGCTATCTCAAAGACAATCGGCTTCTGTGGTTGAGGATGGACTTGACCTGGCTTCCCCAGCTCTAGTCCAACCCTTTCAACTCCTATATTGCAGTGGTTCTCCAGGGTTTACATATGAGAAATTACAACAAAGTTCATACTTTCTAACATAAGAAGAAAGAGTTAGTTGGATCAGACCATAGGTCTATATAATATTCTGGTATTTATCCATAAAAATAACACAAATGTATCTCAAGTAGATGATATTCAAAAATAATTTCTTCTGATATGATATAGATGATATTAATACAAATGCTTCTTCTTTAATATGTCTAATCGCTTGAAAACCATCAATTTTGGTGATCCCAAAACCTCTCACCTCCTTCCTATAATTTGTATCCCTTATGTCCTATCCTACACAATAAACCAAAGCATAAATTGCATTGCTGAACTATGTTCCCTTTGTAAGAGTATTTACTGCAATTCAGCTTCACTGGATGACCTGAAGTTTCATATTATCTAGTATTATTGTATGATGAGAATGAAACATCTATTTTCTTGAGACACTATTTATAGCTTCAATCTTGCCCCAGCATCTTGTTCCAAGCTCAGATGCTTTCAGATGTGTAACCTTTGCTCTCTGAAGACTTGCTGTAACCCCTTGTTGTTTTATTCTTATCTCTTCAACAATCTTAAATCTTGACTCCCGAAAAGCAGAAAAAGAAATGCCTCATCTTTTCCAGGTGTTATGAGCCTCAAGGGCATCTCCACGGGATCATTTTTGATGTGTGTTGGCTGGAACTACACTCAGTATTCTAAGTATGATTGTGTTATGCCTCTGTTTAAAAGATTTTTGATCCTGGCAATTTTATTTAGATTCTTTTCTTCTTAATCTTAAAATGGATTTTGTGTTTTTCATAATGGTAATTTCCCTGTTGCACAGAGTGTATCCACTGAGTTGCACAGATATCTACTTCTACATGTTTCTACTTTCCCACCCCCTTGAAAAAAACTAGGTTTCGTTTGTGGGCAACTTTAATCTTACGCTGGATCCTCTGGGAATGTCTGTGACAGAATTCTTAGACTTCCCTAAACATGGCTCATCCTTACTTTCAGATCACTTCTGAACAAATTTAAAAATACCAGTCACAGCACACTTTCCACTGTTTGCATTCCTCTGTCACAAGAACAATTTTTTCTTTTGGATTCTTTTCCTTTATTAGTTTGTTACTGAGCCATAAGAGGACCCTGACTTTCATCCAATGACTGTTAACTTTTCTGATAAGTTCTAATTGCTTTTGCTTATCATTCATTTGACAAGAACTACAAGTCTCCTCCTCCTTGTCCTTCTTTTTCTTCTTCATTAGAAGACCTGAAGATATGAAAGTAGAATGATTGATTGCAACCATATTGTAATTAAAAACAACTATTTGTAGAAGCAATTATTAACGAAAGGCTGTATGCTCTCTTGTTTCATCAGAAATGGGATTGAAAAATTATGTAGTACCAAATTGCTAACACCAGATGATATAATTTTTCTTGGTCACATTCATCCAGAAAGGTGGCATTAACATTTCATTTGACCTCTGCAGGTGTTAAGAGAGAAGAAATTTGAAAGTAGCATTCACAGTATGCCTTCTATTTCTGAAAATGTGCCTAATACGTTTCCTTTAACAAAAATTAAAGCTCTTCTATCTTTTGCATGATCAGTTATGAAAGCAATGCAGATTATATTAAAAGTGAATAATTAGGCTATGGGTCAATGCATAGATACTCATTTTTGGCTAGTGGTGTTAGGCAGCTTTAGAGATTTTAGCAAATTGACCAATCTTGTGATTTGAAGCTGTGCCAACTTCAATAAATCTGCAAGATGGTACAAGTTAGGGTTAGTTTGAAACTTTGAATTTAGTCCAGTTTAATTAGAAGCATTAGTAAAATGTGACAGAAAATGATCATTAATGATTTTTAACTGATTTTTGTACTTTTTGTATAATTTTGTGATATAGTATAATAGAAATTATTTTTTTTCTGTTGAAAATACTGATAAATCATGAATAATTTGGCCTTCATGTCTTATAGAAGCATTATTTTGCTCAGCTACCTCTCATGCAGTACGTTAGTTCAAATTCTGCAGAAAATCTGGCCTAAATATTTATTTTTAAAAAATGAGATTGTCTTATTATCATAAGCATTTTAAGCCCGTGGAAGACCACTCCATTTTGGTTAGAGATCTGTTGCTGTGAAGAATGTAGGTGGTTCTTGGCCTAGCTTCCTAGAGCTTTTGATATTATCTGAATGTCTGATGAGGACGTATTAATGAAATAGCCACACAAATTTTGAATGTAGAAGTCTAGAGTTAAAACACAACATACAATGCATGTACAACAATTAGCTTTAAAATAAGAATTCTTTTCTTAATTCTCTGTCTCCAGCATCTTCTAAAGTTACAGGTATTCTTGCTTAGTGACCAGAGTTGGCACTGGCAATTCCATCGCTAAGTTCTGTGGTTGCTATTCATGAAATTCATGTGAGTATGATGGAATTATGATATCACTTCTCATTTGTTCATTAAGAGCACCATCACAATTAAGCAGGAGCTCAGGTGACCAGATTTTCAATTTTACTGTCATGTGTTCCATCACCTCTACTTATTGTAACCATATCTGGGAAATCATAAATGTGCATTGGCTGCAACATAACCAAATGCTGTTCACATTACTGTAATGGTTGTAAGTGCAAGGAGCTGGATTTTTTTTACAGCATTGTAATTTCAAACTTTCATTAAATGAGGCAGTTGGCAAGAGAAGAATATCTCTATGTATGTATGTAGCTATCCATCCATCCATCCATCCACCCACC
>JANHFL010002524.1:101605-122543 GCA_032468155.1 Oxyrhabdium leporinum | reverse complement strand
AGATGAAATTTCAGACAATCCTAACTAATTGGATCCTAGGAGGAGTCAGACAAATTGGAGCAAGTTCAAATAAAATAAAATAAAATCGTAGAGGGCAGCAAATTGATGAAAATTGCTTTTAAGAGCTGGAAATTTTACAAAATTGGATGAATGCCATCAAAAGGACTGTTAGTCGAGAAGATTCCGGTACATAAGCTTTTAAATCAGTTTAACTGACTGTTCACGTGTGAGCCTGACACTTCCAGAACAGAAATCTAACTGTGAAAGACCCTTTTGGATTATATTTTCAAAAAAGCAAATAAATAAAAAGGGGTACAGTAAAGAATTATCATATTCTCCCCAGACAAGAGACAGAGAGCAAGTATTAATAACATGTCTCAAATCACATGCAGGTTTCCTGCTTCCCCAAAGGAGAACGATTACTTTTCAATCTACAGATTGAGAGGGTTTAAATCTACAGATCAACACCGATCCCCCTTCAGAGCATCCATCTGCCTTTCAGGCCCCATAATTCTAGGCCTGGCCACACCGCACACAAAGAGGCCAGGAGGTGGATACGCCGGCCAACAGAAAGGAGGAACGTTCTTACATGTCTCCGATGGGAGCGTATGTTGAACCAGACACGGTGAATTCATTCAGACAGCAGCTGTCCCCTTCCACACGGTCCACAATGAACATCTGTCAGAGAGACAAGGGTGTGATTAAGCTCAAGTAGCTGAGGCCATCTAGAACATTTTCGCATTAAAGACGCAAAGCTTGATCAGCCTGCTTGCTCCTAGGAACTAAGCACGTTTTACTTTAAAGTAAGATCAAGCTGCACTTTTGAGAATATGGGTCAGCTCTCCCAGTTGTTCCTTGAAATTACACCTTGCCCTATTTCCTTCCTTCTCATCTGACCAGAATAATACACGAAGCCTTCTTCTCAAGCGGTCGCTTGAATCTCTTGTGCTACCACCATTCAAAATGAGGGCCCCACATCAATAATCAGTAGGTGTCAGACCTGGCGCAACCTGGTCCCTTAGGAAAGAAAGACCCTCGACTCCATTTGTGGCAAAAGGGTTACTCTTACTAAAGCCAAGTGGATACATTAAGCGGAGCCAGTACTAAGAGTTTGAGTGCAGAAATTCCCCTAGTCAGCTACACACACACACACACACACACACTGTTATCACCCCATTGTCCAGTGACATTCAGAGAAGATATTTTGGTAACTGTCCACGCTGTGGTTGGTTAGATGGACGAGTTAGAGGGTCCATTCCCAGGACCTTGGACTTGGAGATGTCTCGACTATCGCTTTCAATTTCCCAGGTCTTCGTCTCAGGCTCCCCCCTCTCCCCCCTGCAGCCCCCAAGTTCCCTCCCCCCATAATGCACGGCAGACTGATATCTAGTGAGCGAAGGACGGCCGCTCTGACAGGAGAATGCTTCAGCTCAATTTACAGAAAACAGCTAGAAAAGGAAACTCTTCCAGCGATGCCAACATCTTGGATGAAAAGCGTGCAAACATGTGACGTTTCCTTTCCCCCTGTACCACAGGTCTAGGGGATCCAAAAACGTAGAAAATGAACATAATGGTGATGCGGTCTTCATTTATGTCCCCTCCTCCTCCTCCCCTAAGTCCTCTCGCTTGGATTCGGGCCATTTTGCTGTTACTCCCCACCTTCAGCTCCCTGCAAGTCTCAAGAATTTAAATTGCACCCACTTGGACTAGCTACGGTTTGGCAACGGACCCTAATGGAGAAAAATCCTTTCCCAGCATCATTAAAGCTTGCCGAAGAGATATTTCCACATAAAGTAGCTTTGACAGGCTCGGCCATTCCTCACCAGCCCCACAATCTCCAGGAAATGTTTTTCTGCTGTTCTGATGGAACAGACACTCTAGGACGAGTGGGGTGTTTGGTTTTTAAAAAGGGCAAAGCAAGGATTTTTCTGCCCTGCCAAAGATGCTTTCTGGGAGAAGAAAAGCTCGGGAGCTGCTTTGTGGCGGAGCCGTTCCGCTGCTCGGCCTCTACCCCCTTGAAAGGCGGGCGGTTATGCAAGATCCCTGCAAAGCACCTCTCGGAATACAGATGAGCAGCGGCTCTGTGCCTTGCGCTTCAGCGGCCAAATGCAAGGAAGCCAGGCGCAATAGGTAAGCAGCCCATCAGAAGGAAGATGCACTTCAGCCGTGGAGAAGACCCAGGAGAAAAACCCTCCCTTGACTTGAACCCTCGTCATCTCAACATCCTGCTCCGAGGACGGCTGGAGGGGATCCCTTTCAAAGAGAAGAATTCCTTGCTACCCAAGAATGCAGTTTCCTTCCCTCCAGACTGCCTTGGGACAAAAAGGCAATTTAATCAATATTTCAAGGTGGCTCTGGTCCTCTTCCCTAGAGAATTGCCTGGGATAAGAATAAACCTCCCACCGTTAGGTTTTATAAACTAAGACCTGATTCCCCCCCCCCGCCTCCTTTTATCTTCCCAAAGTGAGCAGAACTGGCTGGGTTAATGGGAAGAAGGGAGCATATTAAAAGCACTTTAACTTATCGGGGTGGCTCAAAAAAAAACAAACGTTAGAGGAGTTGAGACAGTCGTGGTTTAAATTAAAACTTCTCACTCGGCTTGCTGAATGACCTGGAAGTGAAGGCGACTTCTCTAAAACGGCGGATAAAAATCAAACCGGCTTTAGGACCAGGGAGACCAAGACACGCGGCTCACCCCCAAATGTTACCGGTCTCCCTTCCTAACCCCCAGAACCCAAAGCAGCTTACCCGGCAAACCGACATCTGGTTGGTGGTGAGCGTGCCGGTCTTGTCGGAGCAGATGACCGAGGTGCAGCCCAGGGTCTCCACCGAGGGAAGGCTCCGCACAATGGCGTTCTTCTTGGCCATGCGACGGGTGCCCAGGGCCAGGCAGGTGGTAATGACGGCCGGCAGGCCCTCTGGGATGGCGGCCACCGCAAGGGCCACGGCGATTTTGAAGTAGTAGATGGCGCCCCGGATCCAGGAGCCGCCGTGGACGGGGTCGTTGAAGTGGCCGATGTTGATGATCCAGACGGCAATGCAGATGAGCGAGATGACCTTGGACAGCTGCTCCCCGAACTCGTCCAGCTTCTGCTGCAGGGGGGTCCTCTCTTGCTCGGTGGCCACCATTTCGTCACGGATCTTGCCGATTTCCGTGTTGACCCCGGTGGCTATCACGACCCCCATGGCCTTGCCCGCAGAAATGTTCGTACCCTGCACGGGGGAAACAGGCACTCGAAGCGTTAAGCAAGACTATTACAACCACCACGCCCCACAGCTCATCATCTCAGATATGATTTCGGTCTTACTGCAAGAGTTTCATTCCAGCTGATCTGGTTCAGCGCTCGTAACTTAAGGCTACAGTCCTCAAGGTTTTGCACGTGATTCTCTCCTTCAAAGGGTCAACAGACTCCTAGGTAGGTAACTGCCGTCTGATGTAGTCTTTTATTCCTCTTGCCAACCAAACACCTTCTACCCAAAAGGGTTCGCAGGGAGCACGTTTCTGATACTGCCTGTAACCCCCCCTCCGCCCTCCAGAAATATTTTCGTTCTTTTGGCCCTCATCAGCGCCTTAGTTTAAAAGCAGGAATTTTTAGGCGGACAGTAATATACACATCTATGGCTTTTCTCTCTCTCTTTCCCAACTAGGTTTTAAGACGCAGACCCTTTCCCCACTCGTTACTTCATTCTTCTGGTGCATTATCTCAAATTGCGCAGCGCTCCCAAAAGGTCTGTGTGGGAGATTGAAAGTAGAAGCAGCAACAGCAGCGTCGATTAGTTGTTCAGAGGAAATCAAGACGCAAGCAACGGTATCAGGGCTGACCAAGAGAGGAGAGCAGCGTAGAGGCTGGATGGATGGATGGGATCAGAGACTAGACCAGGCGTGTCCAATCTTTGAGCTGCCATGAAGTGAAGAGGAATTGTCTTGGGCCGCATAGAAAATATATAATACAGTGTGTGTGTGTGTGTGTGTGATATTTTAAATAATATATATACGAACAAACCTGGTCTAGACAGACCTTAGCAGCTTCTGGAAAAACAGGCATGCTTGATGGGCTTTTGCTTTGCAATTCCATAATGAGATCACTGTGCAAAAGAAGATCTCAGTCCCACAGGGAGGACCTGAGTTTATAGGTGTCAGCACTACTCACAAAAAAAACCCCAGCAATGGTATTTACACAACGCCCTTTCCGTCCAAACCAACTGAACCGGTTTCCGTGAACTGGCACGAGCCAGTCAGTATTTGGCAAGACGGTGTACATATTGTAAACTTCTGAGGACTCACTCCACGTTCTCAAGGAACAGCTTCTGAAGTTCATTCAGGGAGCTGGATGAGGAGGACATAAATTTTAATTGGGGTGACTGCCTCAGAACAGAGGCAGGGGAAAGGAAGGGGGGGAGGTGGGGGAAGAATGGTTCTCAGCTGTTTTGCCAGATGCAGGAACAGCAGGAGCGGTTAATGCCAGGATAATAAATCAGATAAATAGCCAGGACGCCAGTTATGAAATTCTTGAGTTGCAACTGATCGGTGATGTGGAAGTTCCCGCTCGAATATACCAGAAGACTCTTGTTCTCGGCACAAAGAGAACTCTTTAAACACTCTCCCCGGAGGGAAACCACAGATAAGGAGGGAAGCATTGGACATTTGCAAGAGATTTCCATTTTTTTCATTTTAGGGCTGATAATCTATGAAGATTAGCTGAAAACAATTTGGATCAACCTATGCTTATATGCACCATAGAATAAAATAGAATAGAATAGAATAAGGAATAGTATAGAATATAGGAATAGAATAGAATAACAGGGTTGAAGATCTTCTAATCTATCTATCTATCTATCTGTCTGTCTGTCTGTCTGTCTATCTAGTTTTTAAGGCTCAGCTCAAGGGGACCATTAAATCAGCGTTTTTTCCAAAGTTGGCAACTTTAAGACGTGTAGACTTCAATTCCCAACATGGCTGGCTGGGGAATTCTGGGAGTTAGAAGTCCACACAATTTAAAGTTGCCAAGTTTGAAAGAACACAGATTTAAACAATCACGACAGATGTGCCATTGTCAGGGCATTCTACACAGAGTAAGAAGCTAATTTTGTCTTTAAACGAAGCAAGCATCAAATGATCTCCAGAAAAAACAAGACGGGTCAGGATTTTACTCACCGAAAAAAGCATATTTTTCTTGTCCTGGTTTACTGCACGGGGATCAGGAACAGGGTCCGTGTGTTTAATTACCGAGACAGATTCACCTGGAAAGAAGGTCAACCGGCTTAGCACTGAACTGTAAGTTCTCTCTGCACTTTGGACAGACTCCCTGGAGTGGTTAGCAAACCAACTTGGAAGCAAAACAACCCCCATTTGTTTCTTCCACTCCCCCCTCACCATTCTAATATAATTTATCAGTTGTACTATTTTTTTACAAGCCATTTTGGCAATTAAAGAATGGAAATAAGCCAGATACAACTACCGCACTCCAGGAGGAAAGCTGACACAACATCCTGGGTCCAACTTTTAAATAAGTCAGATAGGAGGGACTTTTTCATTTGGAATTAACTTTCCATGGGGGGAGGGGGGAGAGAGAGGGAGGAAGCATGGACCCAGGGCAAAATGAGAGGACAGGTCATCTTCATCATGACCACCAGAATAAGACTTTGCCATCAAGGACAGATGTTTGCAACCGATCCCCAAGAAGCATCACTTTTCTCTGGAGAACCTCCTACCTGTGAGAATCGACTGGTCAACTCGTAGAGTTGTTGATTTTATGGAAGTAATTCTGATGTCAGCAGGAACTTTGTCCCCAACTGTGGGTTGAAGAAGAAGAAGAAAAAAAAAAGAGCGTGAGCTTAAGCGAGCTGTAGGAAATCCAAATATTTTTCCAGATGTGCAATGCGTATCAGAGTAAGCACAATAATATTAGGTGTTTATTCAAAAAGCACTTTTCTCGTGCTGGTTTATTTTTATTTCAGAATATTATTCCATGCCTTTCTTTGCCTTTCTACCTATGTCTCCCGATGTGGAAGTTTCTCTCCTAATAAATTGGTATTTTACAATCTCACATTTCCGCCTTTAAATTCAGGGAGAAATTTCATTCTGTAAACCCAGCCGATTGTGATCGCAAAGGCTATATTTTCACTCTAATACAAGTAGGAAGGTGCTAATGGGTTTATTAGATTCCCACTGGCATTTGGTTGAGCCAATGGGAACGGCTTCCTGATCAGGATCAATCTTGGCTCCGGTCTGGCATGGATCTTCTTAGTAACACGCAGCCAGGTGGAAGATGTGCTTAAAACAGAGCTGCATTCTGTCAGATTCAGAGGGGGGGGGGGACTAAAAAAATAACACATAAGCACCCAAGTTTTGAGATAGTGTTTTGTTCTTAAGACCAGCAGTGACCAGCATCCGATAGCCAACAATATTATCCTTTAGGACAGGGTGCCCAATCTTGGCTAGTGGAAGATGTGGCTGGCTGGAGAATTCTGGGAGTTGAAGTCCACCGGTCTTAAACTGGCCAGGTCTTAAAGGGGTGTCCAACAGGTCCTACAAGTGGGACACCCCTGATTTAGGAGCTCCCAAGACCCATGCAAAATCTGTAGGGAACATTCATGCAAAATTCACTTCCCAGAGCTCAAGGCGGCACCGCCTCGTAAATGACCGTCCCCGTTGCGGAGAACAGCCTCCCCACACCGGGTCCCACAAGGTTTCCTGCCGGGAATTCTCCGCTGCTCAATTCCTACCGGAGCTGCTTATGCAACGGGCAGCAATCAGACACAGAGGGAAAACCACAGCGTAGTCATGGTAAGTTGGCAAGGTTACCATGAAAATGGGATCATTTACTCATCGGTTCAGGTGACACAACTTTGGGGACTAGCCTGGCCTTTGAGAAAGGCAATTACAGGCTGTCCTCGACTTACCACCACAATGGAGGCCAACATTTATGTTGCCAAGCGAAACATTTGCGAAGTGAGTTTTGCCTCCTTTTACCACCTTTCCTACCACAATCACTTGCAGTTGTTCAGTTGCTAACCTGGTTGTTAAGCGAATCTGTTTCCCCCCCCCCCCCGTCGGAAGGTCGCCATAAGGGGACCGCGGGGGACCGGGACACTGTGCAACCGTCATAAAAACGAGTCAGCAGCCAAGCGTCTGAACTTAAGACCGTGTGACCATGGGGATGCTGCAATGGTCCCACGTCTCCTTTTTCAGGGCCGTTGTTAACTTCAGACGGTCACTAAACGAGCTGCCGTAAGTCGAGGACTACTTGTACGGTACAGTCTCTCAGGTTAAATTATATTGTGATTTTTATAGATATTCTTCGATGGGATGGGAAGGGAAGCGGTGGCCCGTTCTGAAAAATTCCCCTCGAGGACTTTTATTTCCCTTTTCTTCTGCATTAATAGTAAAGGGGGGGAGGGGGGCAATCTAAGCTCCCTCTGCCCTTCAGCACCAGAAGAGAAAATAGTCCAAGACGCACAATGGGCAAAGCCAAACATGGGCAAACTATTCGGACGCGCTCCCCCATCACAATTCCACCCAAGAGCAAGCGGAGAAGACTTGGCACTGGGAGAGAAAAAGCCCATCGCTCCGTCAGGAAGGAGGGCCAGGCTGCCAAAAGGCCGGGCAGCTGGACCTCGCCGATGCCACCCTGCAGGCAGATGAGCGACGACTGGGGGCTTCTGGGAGTTGAAGTCCACAGGCCTTTAAAAGGTGCCAGGGTTGGTCCCCCCGTGGCTTATCCCTCCCGTCCCCCGGGACTTGGCCCTTCCCAAAAAACAAACTTTTACAGACCGTCCCCTCCTACAATGAAATTCAGTACTTGGTCCTCGGCTCACGACAGTTCCTTTAGTGACCGAAAGTGACTAAGGGCACTGAAAAAAGGGACTGATGACCGCTGCCATGTTCGGGGTCACGTGACCCCCCCCCGTTTTGCAACCGCCTGACAAGCAAAGTCAATGGGGAAGCCCGATTCGCTTAACACCCGCATGACTAATCCAGGACCTGGTGCAGTGACTCACTTAACAACCGTGGCAAGAAAGGTCGTAAAACAGAACAAAACTCACTTGATAAGTATCTCGCTTACCAATGCAAAGGTCGGTCTCAATTGTGGTCATAAGGCCGAGGACCACCTGTAATCTCTGCTGACCAATTTCTTTTCCTGCCTTGGGCACAATCCACAAACGCAGTTCTAGGTTAATTTAGGGGCAATGCTGGGAAAAACCAAAATTATCTAAGCCTGCAAATGCATTAATGGTTTCCACAATAGAATTGGGCCGGGTGCCATCCGATCCCCGCCAGGCTTACGTTGCAACTGTGACACCAGAGATGCTCCTGGGCGAATTCACACTGCACGATATTAGCGAAGGGGCTGGCGGCCGCCTCTGTGAATCAGCCGGCTGGGGAGGGGTGAGGGCCCTGGGCCCCCTTCCCCAATAAGCCTGCTTACTCCGCAGCTCTTTAATAACGATAATTGTCACTGTCCCAACGTTAAGGACCGTAAAGTGATTAGCAGGAAATAACGCAGAGGCTTTAATTATAGCAATAACTGCGCACGGAGGGTTTAACAGACACAAGGGGGGGGGGGAAATATATAGAATTGCCACCGATTGGAGGGCAAAACTACACATTCCTTACAGAAGGAAAACCTTTCTGAATAGCTTTGGGTCAAGCAACAGGGATGGGAGCAAAAAAAAAAAAAGGCATCCGTTAGCTCCCGTAGCCAAGCTCTCAATTCAAAAGAAGTTTCCGTGCTCCGGTTCGGTGCATTTGCCAAATCAGAATGGAATTATCGGCGGCAAACTTATCTTGAGGCTGAAGAATTTTCTGTCCGGTGGTACCTTTTGTTCCAATAATAAATTCCTCTTGGGTTCTATTCAGGTTACAAGATCGCAGCCATTCTGCGAATTCAAAGCACGAAGAGCGGCAGGCCTCGCATTCTGCAGGCTTTGTACTTCAATAACTCACGGGGGGGGGGAGAGGACCCGGGGGCCAGAGGTCAAACGCAACGATGCTTTTATAAATAATGCTGGAAATAAATGCCCTGTCCCGATTTGAACTCCGGGCCGTTTGGACAAGATTTTAGAGGGTTACGGCATGAGCCTACGATTTATTTTGTTTTGAACCGCTTCACTTAAGAACTACTGTCTGCATGAGAGGAGGATGAAAGCTCTGGGCAAATGTATTTACATATTTCTTAGCCGCAAAACGCTGTTTGACATTGTGATTCAGGAGAGATTAGAAGGGAGCCAAGTCACGCCGAGAGCCAGCGCACCCCATAGAGCCCAGCTTTTCCAACTAGCCCTATTCAATTTTATATATATATATGTTTCAGTGCCTGACAGGGATTTACGCTGACACTAAACAGGAACGTTAAACACAAATACGAGCTCCCAAAACTCCCAGCAACATTACAAGCAGTTGTACAAAATTGATGCCTGTTTACAACCGAGTGCCCAGAATTAAGGCTACCTTTGATTTACAATCAATAGAGGTTTACTCTACTGCTTTGTTCCACCGAAGCGAGATACCTGCAGCGTTTGGGCGAGCCACTGAATGAAAGCAGCCCCGTGGTCAAAGTCGTCTACAATTGAGCCATCCTAAAAGTTGGCTCGATGCCTGCACTACGTTATATCGTGTTAGGCTTAGCCATGATTTGCTAAAGAAGCCGTCACCAGCCCTGCCGAGCCGCCTGGCCCTTACTCATGGCGAAACCACGTTGCAGCTCGGAGTATCAGGCCAGTCCCTCGAGAGCTTTCCGGACGAGCACCGAGGGAGGGTTGAAAGTCATCCGAGCAAGTCGGGACGGCCCTTCGTTCCTAAACTCCGTTACGAGGACCGTCAAGAGACTTGGAAAGCTCCTCTCGTCCCGCAGTGCGTCTCTCCTTGGCGAGAGAACCGGCCGGAATTTCCTGCTCCCCTCCCAAGAGCATTTGTCCACAATCTTGTGTATCTTCCGGGTGGGGTTAGGGTTAGGGTTAGAGCAACCTCCCTGCGGCCCGTTGTAAGGCCAGCCCCTCCGCTCCTTGCAGAAACCCTCCTGAAGGACCTCCTGGCCGTTAGGCCCCGCTGACCCGTGGGGAGGTGATGGCCACCTGGCTGTTTTAGGCAGGTCCACAGCGAGGAGCTTTCGTGCCGACGCGCAGATGTCCCTGGCACGCTGCCTAGAATTCCGCCATCAGAGAGGCGTCTCCCCCGAGCAAGGGCTCTGCTGCTTCCCTACATGGTCCTCGGTTGGCAGGCGCCGTGTCAAAGGCCATCCAACGCGCTTAGGCCTCTGACAGAGGCATGTCCACAGTCTTTCACACCTCGGGAGGCTTGACATGGGCTATGGAACACGCTGTCTGTTCCCTGGAAGAGCTCTGCTCTGCGTCCGTGGCTATGCGGACTGGCGGCCGGGTGTCCTGCAGAGGCCCGATGCGGTCACTGCAAGCGGGACCGGACGCCAACGATTTACGTCCACTGTTCTTCGCTCGGAGGCGGGCTTTTGCCCTTTCTCCTGCCTTGGGAAAGAAACCCCGTCCTTCAATCTAAAGCCTGCCTTTTTTTTCTAGAAGAAGTCACGGCTTTCCATCAGCTCCTTTTTCGGGTGCTTGGGGTCCGTTTTTTTTAAAGGTGACGCCACCAGTTCTCTCCACCGGCTGCGCTACACACGAGATGTGCCAGGTGACCGTGGCATTGGCAGTCGGCCACATCCAAGGCAGCCACTTGGATGGGCTGGGAGACTCGGGAGGAGAGCGCATGGTGAGGCCTCCAGGGGCAGCACAGCACGGAGGGGGCCGGTGGTCTCCTCCCCACCCCGGCCTGAAGCCTACAGAGAAGAGCTGAGGGCCACTGTGAAACCTTCTGTGGCTAACAGTTCCGGCAACGAGCTTGGCGAAATGGAAGGAGCCCCTTTTGGGGTTCAGAAACCGCCCGCCGATAATACAGGCCACCCGGAGGGACAATAAATGAAGAGCCAGTCTCTCTTAAGGGCAGGAGCTTAACAGGATGATCACGTAACTCGGGAGTCTCCAAACTTGGCAACTTAAGATTTGTGGACTTCAGTTCCCGGAATTCCTCAGCCAGCCGTGCCAAGTCGCCACTTTGGAGACCCCTGATGTAACTTATTGATGTACGGTATACTTCACTTCGGAACTGAAGAACCGAAGAAGCTTCTCGGATGAGAAGTGGAATGTTTTCAAGAAAGGAAAAAGCCAAAAACAAGGAAGTCCACTTGCCTTTTTTGGAAAAAGCACCTTTGGGACAACCAGGCCCTGGATGATTGAGAAGCTCCATAGACATTGAAACTTGAAACAGAAGGAAGGAAGGAACCCTATGCAGCCAAAACCCAGCTTCTCTTTTCTTCTGCTCGCTTTCTAAGCTTTAAATGCACGTCAAGGACTAATTCAGCCTTGACAGCAGCTCAAAATATGGAAGCGACACACACACGCATACAAAAAAAAAAAAAGCGCATTTGAAAATCCATTATTATGTAGTAAATAAAAGTTCTCACCAGCTACTTCCACAATGTCGCCAGGGACGATGTCTCTCGCTTTTATCCTTTGTACACTTTTCCTGTCTTGTCGATAAACTTTTCCCATTTCAGGTTCATATTCCTTAAGAGCTTCAATGGCATTTTCCGCATTTCGCTCCTAAAACCATCAGGATCAACAGCAGGGGTTCAGTAATTCTGCATACATTTTTTAAAAAAAAACTACCGCGCTGAGCAGCTGGCCTCCAAGTTTGCCTTCAATAAATAATCTAGGGATCATCCGCTGGCAGAAAGCGAGGCATCGTGGTGCTGCTGTAACTAAGCTGAGGGAGCAGCCTGCAAAATTTCACTGTCAAACGCACAGCCTAAATAAGCAATTTTTTTGGTGTGCATAAAGCCAAAAAGGAGATAACCCAACAGCCGGGATCCCTTTTAGCTGCAGATACTTATCTCGCTTAAAATAACTCAGATCCAAAGTGTACTTCTTGACTAAATGGGTAACTGATAACCTGGACAACTCAAAGAGTTACAACTCGGAAATGAAGATCCTTTATACTTTCTCTCCCTGCAGCACTTGGCCCTCTCGGGCAGTGTGTGTTCATTCAGGCCAAAACAGCAGTTGGGGTGGGTATGGGTGTGGAGGGACAACTGCTCCCACAACTTCCACACATTTCACACTCACGACTTACTAACAAAGTACCTGCTATCAACACGGCGTTAAGATTGGGGTTTTTAGACCAGAACCTTACAATGTCTTACGGACATTTCAGTGTTTTTAGAAAGAGCCCAAGGGCTTTTGAGTCAAAACAACTGTACCTTACTGCTAAAACCTTGCTAAATTATTAGTTTGTCGTGAAAAGGCCAGCAGCCAAATGAGAAACATCTGCCCGTGGTTTCTGCCGCTACCCTCGGAGATGTGGAACCCAAATTAAGTGGAAAATATATCCATGTAAAAGGGATGTTTGTTCGCAGGTATTTTGCTTGTCACGGACCTCTTGAAACAGGAGATAAAGACTAAGGAGGGTAATCACAAGAAGGCGGTTTCAATCTCCTGCTTTTCAAGTGAAGAAATGCATTTTTAAGTCACCCCATCCATTTTCAGAAGCAAGAAACATTAAACTGTCACCAACGTTAGCAGACAGATGATTAGTGAATATTAAAGCTTTTTATAGCATTTGTTCTATCGTAACCAACTACATTTTCGTCTGAGTGCCGGAAGAATTCTTCACTCAGCTCCAATATTTTTTCTTGCTTTTAAAAGGCGGTGTTCATATCAGTACTTAGCGGGGAGGAGGGGGAGGCAATAATTTGTCTCTTTTAACAGACGTAAATCTAACAAGGGAAAAGCTCTCGACTTTCAACTCTTCCAAAGCATCAGCTGTAAATTAAATCGCTCTAAATTCTAAATCGTTAATTTGATGGGCAGAGGCTTCGGGGTTTATTATTTATTTTCATCGTTTTAAAACTTCCTCTCTGTTGTGCTCCCATGCCACCTTAGTTGGCACCCTCCAGTTCCTATGGCAACAATACCCTGCTATGAAAGATGAATTATGGGCAAATTATGTCTTTCTCATATGATCAAGATGAAAAAGGGAAAAAGAAAAAAAAAGGGGCGGGGGTATATTCATGCCAGAAATGTCACTCGCATCTAGGAAGCAAGCTATTAATATGCAGTACTGTATAACTGAGTGGCAGGAGACAACCACAGTATCGAACTGCTACGTCCCACAAAACGAGAGCCCAAGTCACCGTTGGCAGCAAGCCTCATCCACCTGCCCTCATGCAAAGGAAAGCAGAGGTCAACCCAGGCTGCAGGCTGGGGAATTCTGGGAACTGAAGTCCACGTGTCTTACACTTGCCAAGGTTGAGAAATGCCGCTCGAATACATTATTCTCATAACTTGTTTTGATATTCTCTCATGGAAAATTTGAGCAGGAATAGAAGGCAAACACAGGCATGTGCCCTGACACAAGGATATATTTTGGTGGATGCAGTGGCTTGGGTGAATTGCCCAGGCCGTTGTTTACTGGATAAAAAGGAACATTTCCCAAAGAAACTAAAATGTTTGGTGGCTCTCAGTTTTCACAGATCTAGCCTAAAACCTAATCCACACAATCTTGATCTCTATCAATGGCGTTCTGGAGTCCCTTTCCTCATCACTGCTTCACTAAGGAAAGATACAACTGATGGTTAAGTATTAAAAAGTCCAAAGTCTCTTTGCTGGACTGAATTAGATACACTGTTATTTGGATCCCACAACATCCAGCAACTAAGAATGACAAAGATTTAACCTAATTTCAGAGCTCGTCTCCGCTTTCAACTTTCTTAATAAATATGATGATGGTGACTCTAAGCGACTTAAAGCAACCTGTTGAAAGAGCACGCATGTTGCAATGGCGTTTCAATTTTTCCGAGCATGTCTTTGCTTACCTGCCACACACCCACAATTGCATTAGCAACTAATATGAGTAAGATTACAAAAGGTTCTACAAAGGCTGTGATTGTTTCTTCTCCTTCTTCAAACCAAGCCAACACCTGCAAGAGATTAGAAAACGCGGTGAAGTTACAGGCATGATTCGGTGGCATTTTCTGCGCAAGAACTTGAATTTTAGCCCTGCGTTTATTCCGCGGGTGATTTCCCAGATCGATTGCACAATCCCAAAATGTCCGCTGACTCACTTGAGCGCACCTGAGAAGCAAATTCGATTACCAGGAAGTGATTGCCTCACCTGCGCTTTTCAAGTAGCTCGCTGCTTTTACACCAATTTGTGGATCAGATTAGGCCTGTCTTGTCGCTTTTTTGCGACTGTACGCTGTAAATAAATCCCATTTGGGTTAGAATAACCCGACAGGAACACCACCACGGCATTCCTCGCTAATAAATCCCCCCTTCCTAAGGATAGCGGCCATCTGCCGAGCTCCTCTCCAAAATCAGGAGACACAATCTGTGTGAGTTACTTAAAGAGAAAAGTATTTAACAGAGAGCAAATTCTCCACTGGTGTCTTTATGCTTGGTCAGCTTGCCAAGAATTGAATGGCAGACAGATTTGATCTATGGGTCCACTAGATTCTCTGTTATTGTTATGGTCTGCTGCTCGCCCCAGCACCATTTCCAGGAGCCGAGAGTCTTCTTTCTATTTGAAGACCTCCTTTCTATTTGAACTTGAGGCTGGCTGGCTGCCGAAATCTTGAGTGCTCCTGATGGCCAGACTCATCAAGATCCAGGGCGGAAGCGGTTTTTGTCCGCTTCGCAACATGTGCTAAGCCATCAAGTCCTTTGTTTGGGATCATCTGGGAAACCATCATCCGATGGTGTAGTTTACGGTGTGATTCCAGCCACTTGGCTCAAGCAAGCTCACTTGTAGTAGTAACTAATGGCTTAATCCAATATATGATCCTATCACTTTCTAGTGAACAGCGGCTTCGCTGTCCCCAGACCAAGAGCGGACTACATTTAAAGCCGAAGAAAATTAATATTTAAGGCTAAAGGATCCCTGAAACCATTATTGTGGGATGCTCCCGTAGCAGGGCTCAAAGTTAGTTTGCATTCTTTCCCGATTTACAACAAAAAGGGTGTTAGTTTTAATTAAGAACTACCTGTCACACTAAATAATGGTTTACTTAACCAGGATGTATTTTGTACGAAGCAATTGGCTGAGGACACACAGCAGTCTAAGCCATAAGCAAGCCAGCTTTCCTGAGGATTTGCATATCTTGGAAGTCATCCTAAAATATACCTTGGAAGACAAATGTTAGACGCTCTGGAAGACGTCCTTTAAATCTGGGACACCTCTCTGAAGCCAACTCATTGTTCTGACAGCATGTCAATATTTCCACAAGCTCCATTACAGCTTCATAAAATGATTGTTTCAAAAATCAAAAGTAGTTTAAACATCTTGTAGAACAAAGCACTGATCAAAGGACTTTGGAAGTCATATATCCCGGGGTTTTTTTGTACTGGCTGAAAATTAAGCATTCTGGAATATTTTCCCCAACTGTCTGAGTTACTCAGCATTAGGAATTTAACTGTTAAGAAAAAAAAATGTACATGCCATGTATTCTTCCTCCCCTCCCCCCCCCGCCCCCAGAACTTTCTAATTCCAAGGATCATGTTACCGAAAAAGGCACATGGGGTGATGACCGAAATTGACTCGCAAAATGCCAGTTTAGGCCTTATGAGTAACCAAAAGTGACTGGGTAGCTTGCATCAAAGGCTGCAATGATTCATGAAGAAAAGGGCTAATATTATGTTGGATCTATTGAGCAACAGGAAGTACAGAGCAACTGACTTGAAGAATGCTGAAATCGGTCTTTGGGAGTCATTCAGCAGTAAGGGATTGTTCAGATCTCTTTTAAAGAAAGAAGGCCACAGAAGAAGCAGGGGGGGGGGGGAAGAGGGAGATTCAGAGCAGCTTCTCTACCGCTTTTCCTAAAGGGGCGACTCGGTGGGTTTCCAGATGAGAGGAAATTGAGAAAAAGAGTAAAAAGCCTAGAGGCTGGATGACCCAAACAAAAAGTGGTAAAACGGGAGAAAATATCTGGTTTTTCTCTTTGATAAAATGGTAGGCGGAGCCCTGGTTCAACACAAAGCTGCTTGAATTCCTACAACACAATGAACCCTGATTCTTGGGGTGGGGTGGGGGGTGTTGGGTGTTGGACTAGATGACCTACAAGGTCCCTTTTCCAACTCTGTTATTCTTGACTTACGAGTCCAAAGTAAACACCGGGTGAGAGTTCTGCAAAATGTGTGAATGGAAACACCAGTTTTCCTTCTTCCTGGGGCTGCAAGGCGTAACGCGATTTTGAAATTTGCACCAAGGACGCAGATCCCTGCAGAGCAGGCAAGAGGCCCGTCCTGAACCTCTTAGGAATCAGCTGCCCTGTCCTGACCCAGGCTGGGAAGACCAGAAGAGCGCCACAGGAGAATTTCACCTCCCAAAATCTGACTCCCAGGTTCCGTAAAAAAGAGCGCATTACCCCCTTAATGGAACTCCAACAAGGAAGCGTTGATGCGGGCACTCGAGATTTGTCCCTGAATGCGCAGCCCTGAAACAGCTTTTGCTCCTCCACCGCACAATCTCCTACCGGCAATCTGTGCCAGAGGCAAAGAGCGTGCGGTGTTTCCCTTTTGATTTTGGGGTCCAGGAAAATCCTTGTCCTTCCCGCTCCAAAGCGCACAGACCGGACTTCGCTAACTCTGTCGCTTTGGGGACGGGCAAGAGCGGGCAACCCGGCAGCCGAAAGGCAACGCAAGGGAGGCTTTGCCTTCCGGGGCTGGTCACTGGCTATGTAAAAAAGGTCAAAGCAATTCAGCAGCCGCGTCGACAACGGCAACCATACATCGGGATACCTAGGTCCCACCCGGTGCGCCAACCTGTTTCAGCGTCGGGAAGCTCCAGGATCTGCGTGTGCTGTAAACCTAAGCCGCAAGTGAATTTTCAGGACAGCAGCCGCACCGGTTTTCGGCTTTAACTGCAAATGTGACAAGCTGCCATACGGATCTGACACCGCACTGGACTTGGAGCCAGAATTTTCAAGGACAATAAACCTCCGCTGAGCAATTTTCTTTGCCTGAACCTCCACACTGGGCTACATTTTGGGTGTCTCATGCGGCTCACAAGTGTTGACTGTCCACCCTCTCCTCCTGCATTCAAGATACACACTCACACCCACTGCAGGTCCCCCTTCTCTTCAAGCTGCAACAAAAGCCACTGAGCTCAGTGAAGCCAACTGCAAGCAACAGGCCTACTTTTGGGTTTCCTTGCAGTACCTGACTTTACAGGTAATGTTAAGGGACTAAATGCTGTTATGCAATCCACAGAGAGACGTGATGTCTAATGTCTATTTAACAGAAGGCATGGGGAACACCTGCTCTTCCCTTCCTTCCTTCCATTAAAGCGGAGTCATTAAAGTTAGCTTTCCTCCATTACATCTCTGCTTGTTTTGGTCCGTTTGATGAATTTGGAGGAGCTTATTAAATGTTAACATTGTCCTCTTTTCATATTCTCTACCTGGCTCCCTTAGGAGCTCACCGACTTTGCCCATATTTCATTTAAAATTAAAACAAGTGAAATGTTTCCTAGAATAAACAATCCTGACAAATTATTCCACATAGAGCCTTCAGGGGGATTGCCAGCCATTGGTCTAAGTTATCCCCATGTTCTTATGAGTCAAGTCTCCCTAACAAGTGTTGGGGAAAGATAAAGCTGCTCATAGAAGGAAACAGTGGGAACCGTTTGCTATGATGCCAAACTATGAGATATAGAGACATCTTTGAAATAAAGAAAACCACCAAGGCTACGCACCATTTAAAGACTATGCAAATTCTAAGAGGTCTGCAATTTTTTCCATTGCAACCCTGGGGGGAAAAAATCCATTACAACAGAGCTTGTCTAACAGCACGAGTATCTAAATTCTCACATTTCCGAATAGCATTAGGCTAAAAAATGGGTTTAATGGGTTGTCACCTGTCTGACCTCACTCAGGGGCACAAGAAGCTCAAACCTTGCATTAAGATTGCTGAAAGCATGGTACATTTCTCATTTAGTTCTGCTGATGGGAATATCAGCAGCCATTCTTCAGGGGTTTGGGGAGGGGAGGGGTTTGGCTTAAAAGGCAGGGAATAAATTAAGGGAATGAAATAATCATGCCTTTTGGAGGCAAGATTGATGGGAACATGCACACCAGTTGCTAGGGAACACAACAAGGAATGATCTTTTTAAGCAAGGAGCAACTTTTACAGACTCAGACTAATATTTCCTCTTGGTTTTTACACTGCAGTTTACGTCTTTGCAATCAAAGATTTACAATGTCAATGTACAGAAAAATAAGGGATCGGTTAATGTTGTGCAATTGGGTTTCTGCTTTGCAAATGTTCCTTTCCTTCCCACCCGATTGCAATTTCCTTTGAAGTAACATTGCTCAAGCTTGGGCATTTTCAGGTGCATGGACTTCAACTCCCAGAATTCCCCAGCCAGCTAGGGAATTCTGGGAGTTGAAGTCCACGTACCTGAAAGCGCCCAAATTTGAGACAGAGTTCTCTGAAGGATCCACAACCTTTTTACTTCTTTCTTAAATTCACTCTCGGCAGAAAAACAAGACAGCGAAGATAGTAACCCTGAACTTAGCTTCTTGCTACATACGTTATATATCTGATCAGCTGGATGTTTTATCTGATTCAGATTAAAATCCGCCTCCGCACAGCTATCTGGGGAAAGGTTTCACTTGAATTCACGCTTGCCAACCTGTTGTCCTGCTATTAACACGATTGTTTGCTGGAGTCACAAGTAGGAGCTGCTACAAAGGGGGTGATTGAATTATCAGCCCAGAGAACGTGGTGTCTGGATGCTTAGCGTGAAGTAACGTTTATTCGACTTTCTGTTAGATGAGTAAGATGATCCCTCATATTCCAATAAGTGAACCTTCTCTGTGTTGCATCTGTTATTCTTTGGCCTCAGAAGAACAATTGTAGGGATTCGACCGCCACGCTTGGAAGGACAGAAAGCCATTTTTGTTCAAGTAATGACTCGTCCTTCCCTCTGCACCCACAAAATGAGGCCAGATTTGCAAAATCTAAAACGAGGGAAGGTCTTCTCAACCCTGGAAGTCACCTGAACATCTTCTACCGCCATATAGCAGTAGCCCATACTTATATACCGCTTCATAGTGCTTTACAGAACTCTCTAAGCCGTTTGCAGAGTCAGAATATTGCTCCCAACAGTCCTCATTTTACCGACCTCGGAAGGATGGCAGGCTGAGTCTTATGGTCATATACAGACCACCACAATTTTCTAATCCAGAATAGCCTTAAGAAAGGGATTGCTTTTTGAGCCCAACTAGGCACGGATCTAACTTCTCATTAGAAATCGTCAAGAAGGCAGCAATTAGAGCATTTGGATATGCTGTTCCCACAATTCTTCCAGCCTTAAATGGGACACTTCAGACATCATTTCAGAATTTTGACTCATTATGATTGAGGTTTCTAGTTGTCCCGTTTTGCCAGGAAAAAGCATTCTCAAATCAGGGCGTCTCCAATCATGGTTTAAATTAGCAATATTCCTGCATAGGAATCTGTGGCCTATTGCTCTTCTAAGACACCATAAAATCAAGAGAATAAAAAACAGCAAGTGAGAGGTTTCCATTAAGGCATCACGGTCAGTAAAACAGGAGGCACATCAAAGCAAGGACAATGGGCTGTGGGTACCAGCATTCCTGCTGCGAATCAAAGTTGGTTTTGTCATCAAACCCAAGTCAACGCATACAAGGAAAAGCAAGGAAGCAGGAGGATATTAAGTCTGGAAGCACTGTACAACTTACAGTGGATAAACATGGAACAACTGAATACAAATAGGTCAAATTTAACCCAACATTGTTAACAATAACTATTAAAAGTAAAGGAATGCAAGGACTGCAAAGAATGGAAAGTTATTTACTGCTGTGGAATTAACACTCTCTCAATTAAACTCAGAAATAGCACAACAGGCCACAGAGAAATGCTCACTACTATGTAGAAAATGTTTTGCAAATCGTTCTCCAGGCTAATTCATGTCATGGTAACAAGAGCAATGTTCTGGGCTGGGAATTTCAAATCATCTTCAAGGCTGATTTTTTTTTCTATACAAATTGCCGGATCTCATGGTTGTGTGTAGAATTTGAGTGCAGGGAGGCAACATTGAAGCTTCTGGTGCACCAACAATCTTTCTGCAAAACGTCTACCATAACAAACAGGCTATTTGAACTGACTTAACTGCAAAGCCAACATTCTACGTACCTCTCTCTCCTTAATTGAGTCTCGTGGGACAAATCTGAGACTCAACAGTTTATATATCATTATTTTAAATTACAGAAAGTGAATGGGCACCCTAGCAGACTAGCACGCCTAGGGTAACCGTAATTGGATCTCATCATACACCAGCAGCTACTTGTCGATTAAATATTCATCCAGCCCAAAGTCACCAAGAAAAAGCTGAAGCAGTGACTAAATGACTTGTTGGCGCAGAGAAAAAAATCTATGCCAAACCAAAACCCAAAAAACACCCCCTATTTTCCCAGCCAGGTGAGTCAATGGCATGAAACTGGAAACTCTCACTGGCTCAAAATCAGCAACTGTACAACAGGATGATCCTTCTTTCAGCTGTATGTTTTTAAATCATATTCCTGGTTCTGCACTCCAGTTAAATCAAGGTTGTGCCGTTTATTCTCATGTTTAACCTCTCCTTAAAGACAGAGACACAGAAAAGTACCCTGTGTATCAATAACCGCTGAAATCAGAACCGGGGACAGGAGTTTCACAGAGAACTTCTACAGGCCAATCTGGATAGCTGAAGCTTCTCTTTTCACCAAAGTTTCCAGGTGCCCTCAAAATCTACTCCAGAGGAGTATCCTGAGAACTTAACACTTCGATAATCTGTGTCTAAATCAGGGGTGTCCAATTTTAGCAACTTTAAGACCTGTGGACTGCAACCCCCAGAATTCCCCAGCCAGTT
>JANHFL010002524.1:45386-64200 GCA_032468155.1 Oxyrhabdium leporinum | reverse complement strand
TTTGAACCGCTAGATTGAATCAGCAGAAGTGGCCTGCAGTTCAACACTCTAACCACTGCGCCACCTAGGCTCTTTTACATACTAATAGCTACTGGCCATGTCTATAGCAACAAACTCTTTCAATCAGCAAAACCCAAAGTCAACATTTCATACCTGGCCTTAATATTTAGTGAGACAGGCGAAAGGTAGTGATTTATTTTTGGCAAACGTGTTTATATTTAATTTAAAATCATTTCTATGGATACAGTAATGTACTGGTTTGTGTGTCCCACCCACTTTCCTGGTTTTTAAACAATGGGAAGCAAGTCGTGACTAATCCAACATTCTTCTTGGCAAAAGGTTTTAAAATTTATTTATCCCCTTCCCGTCAGCTAGAAAATTAGCAAGTAGGCTCCGGGCTGTATCGGTTTCTACCTGTTTACAAGTTGGCTGTGGAAAGCAAGGGCGTTTTGTGAATTGCAGGGGAATTTGACAGAAGCCCAACCTGTGAAGTGATCTGTTGTGATAAGCTACTCTCGAGGAGCCGTCCTGGGGGAAAAACTCACTTCGTGGAAAAAAAAAGGGATAATAGGAAAATATTATCCGGATGCAACTTGTTAGGAGAGAGAGAGAGAGAGAGAGACCAATAAGCTTAAAAAGCTGAGGTGGTGATTTTGGAAGGCTGAAATGGAATTTTATGCTAGATGTATTTTCCCCTCTTTTCTGCTTTCAGTTTCCTCTTGCCAAAGCAGTGTGTACTGCCGACAAAAGCTGTAGAAAAGGCCGAGTGGACCCACAGGGTAACGGTAAGAGAGATTCCTTTTCGCCCTCGCTGTTGGAAATTCCTTTCCGAGGAAATGTTTGGACTCCAGGTCAGGGTCCTTGATGAGATGGGGGGGTCTCTTCCCCCGCTAGGCATCCAGACGGGCAAGTGTGTGAAATACAACAGCACCGTCAACACCTGTGAAGTCTCCGCTTGGTGTCCTGTGGAGTCAGCCAAAGCCGCTCCGAGGTAGGTGCTTTTCTCAGCCGCTCCTGTATCCTGTCTTAGCCTGTTCTGCGTTTTGATCCTTCCCTCTTTAATTTCCTTAACGCAGGGGTGGGGAGCTTCTTTAAGACTCCTGGACTTCAACTCCCAGAATTCCCCAGCCAGCCATGCTCTGGGAACTCTGGGAGTTGAAGTCCAGGAGTCTTAAAAGTTCTCAAGGCTGAACAGCCTGGCCTTCATGGCTTCCTGTATAAATAACTGCAGGGCATTTTTGAGGGCCATCCTTGAAGACATCCTTAAGCCGATCGGCGCAAGCCACAGCGGGTCTCTGGCATGCATTTTACAGACCCCAACGCCCAGCCTCTCGGACAGACTCCCCAGTTAAGATGATTACATTGCCTAGTGGTGATCAAGACTGTTTAATAAGCGAGAAATGACTTGGGCCTTTTCATCCTTCCAGGCCAGCCATTCTGGACAGTGCTGAGAATTTCACGGTGCTTATAAAAAACAACATCCACTTCCCAAAATTTGATTATATAACGTAAGTGGGTTCTTGGCTTGGGATGGCTGTATTTAAAGGGAGGGTCCCTCGTGCTCACTTCCTGGGAAATCGATCCCTGATGGGGATCATTTGCTAAGTTGTGGAGGAGAAGCTTCAAAAATCTGTGTTTGCAGGAGTGGACTTGCAACAAAATAGAAATAAGTGTTAACCGTTAAATTCCGAAAGACCATCTGTGCTTGGTCTTCCGAGATCCCGCACTTTATTAAAAATGCATTTGTGCGGCTAGGCTGATAAAACTGCTCCTCTTCTGAATACTACAACAGAATAGCAGAGTTGAAAGGGACCTTGGAGGTCTACTAGTCCACTTCTCAAGCAAAAGAACCTCTACCATTTTGGACAAAGGAACTGGCCACAACCTCTTCTTAAAAACATCCAGTGTCCGAGCACCCACAACTTCTGAAGGGAAGTCCTTCCGCTGATCGTTTGTTCTAATTGTCTTCTGCAGAAGAAATATTCCACCGGAATTTAATATTTCGTGTATATACAACAAGCACAAAGCCTCGCTTTGCCCCATTTTTCGTCTGGGGGATATTCTTGAAGAGGCAGGAGAGAAGTTTTCAGAGGTGGCCGTTCAGGTAGGTAGCACTTTGAAAGTGGCCAGAGGACTTGTAGATTTTTATTTTTATTTATTTTTTGCTGCTGTGAGTTGGGAGGACTGAGTTAATTGCGAAAGGGAGAATTCAAACCCAATTTAAAGTTTTCTTCCTTTTTTCTCTCTTGCTCAATCCGTCTTGCAAATTTACTCCTCTGATGATCTTCTCCAAAGGGAGGCATCATTGGCATTGAAATTAACTGGGATTGCAACCTAGACAGCTGGGGGTACCATTGCAGACCCAACTACGGTTTCCGGCGCCTGGATGACAAACGAACCAATGAAGACTTGTACCCTGGCTACAACTTTAGGTAATGAATATTTAAGTACTTATGATTTTGTCACAGATCAGGAGAGAGGATCTTCCAGGTTCTGTTTTATTTTTCCACAGTGATGATCATCATAACAGGGTTGGAAAGGACCCTGGAGGTCTTCTAGTCCTACCCCCTGCTCCAGCAGGAAAGCCTATAGCATTTCCGACACAGGGCTGCCCAGTCTCTTCTTAAAAACCTCCAGTATTGGAGCATTCAGAACTTCTGGTGGCAGGCAGTTCCACTGATTCTTTGTTCTCACTGTCAGGAAAGTTCTCCTTAGTTCCAGGTTGCTTTTCTTCTTGATGAGTTTCCACCTGTTGCTTCCCGTTCTGCCTTCAGGTGTTTTGGAGAATAAGTTGACCACTTCGACTTTGTGGGAGCCCCTTAGATATCGGAAAAGTGCTATCGTGTCACTCCTCCTCCACCTTTAAGGTCATTAGAGTTGTGTTATTACAGCATGCTGGATGTCCAGTTTTCACTTCTAGCTTCCGTTGCAATGTTCGCTTTGATTCCTACTATACCTGCTGTGTCTGCATGTGAGGACCCAGTGGTCATCCTTCTTTCACTTTCCACTTTTTTTTGAAGTGTGCTAGAAACTTCAATGTAGGTGGTCCTCAACTCAACAGCCATTTGTTTAGTTACAGCGGCATTGAAAAAATGATTTATGACTGGTCCTCGCACTTAGGACCATCATGGCATACAGATGTCGGCAGATAGATGTCACGGTCCCTCTTCGGTTCTTCTTTTGAGTGCTTGGACCACCGTACTGATGATGCTACCTAGCCTGGTATTAAGATGTCTACAGGAAAACAATCAAGCTCAGAAGACACCTAAGAGTTGAACCCAACACTACAACAGTTCTTCCTATCTGCTCGTTCTAGATTTGCCAGGTATTACAAGCGTCCGGATGGAAAGGAGGAAAGGACCCTGATCAAAGCTTACGGCATCCGTTTTGACATCCTCATCTTTGGCACGGTAAACGCCACCTGGTTTTCTTCCCTACGTCTTCATTTTAGATGAGGAAACCCCACATCATTCCAGTGAGAAATATCCCTCTCCCCATGGGCAATTCCATTCCGGGTGGGTTTGTAAGTCGGTCGCTGGTCTGGACATCCCAACTGGGGTGTGTCTCTAGCAGCCCATGTGGAGAATTTAAATCATCTTAAAGTCTTGATCCCGAATATTTCCCGCTTCCCTCCCCTTGCTGTTCGGATGGGAAGGAAAACTGCCATTGGTGGGATGATGTAGTGGAATGTAGCCTGGATTCCCAGGAAGGGAGGGAGGGGCTGTGTTCCAAAGGACCAAGAGACAACGAAGATTAGATAGTTGGAAGGAAGAGTTAAGACGGCTCTTCCTTATGAGTTCTCAAAAGTAGATCTTTCATGATGCAAATAGTCTGTGTTAGTTTGGCAAGATTTCTGTCTGTAGGCGAGAAAGAAGAAAGGAACTGCTCAGAAGTAACTCCACGTGTCTTGGTTCTTGTTGTAAGTCGAGGACTACCTGTATTCCCATGGCAAAGGCCCTAGCGATTTTCCCTAATGTGGCGCCCTTCTGACACGATGGTGATCACTTTTGCTCTCATTTTCCAAAGGCTGGGAAGTTTAACTTCTGTGAGTTGTTGATCTACATCGGATCGGTGCTCTCCTACTTCGGCCTGGTAAGATGCTTTTCTACTGCAGGGTCTCGGGGTGAATTCAGAGGTGAAAGTCTGCCATGGGTGACCCGCCCCTTTCTTGCTTCGGGTTTTAAGGATGGGGGGTCCTTGTGCTGATATTTGGATGTCCACCTCCGCCGTCTCGGAAAAATAGCTTTGGATGCTTTTGTTGGACGCCTTCCTGGCGGTCATGCTTTTTGCACGCTTCTAATTCCTGGTTTCCAAATTTCCAAATCATTCTATGAATTCTTTCTATGTTTAGAAGAACAACCTGTACAATCCTGGCCGGTGTTTTTCTTTACAGGCTCAGCTAGTTGTGGATTATCTGCTCACTTCATCCACGTCCTGCTGTTGCAAACGTGATCCAGTCAAGGAGTATTATTACAATAAAAAGTGTCAGGAGGTGCGGGGACCAAGACAGGTAAGTGGTATAACGAAGTGTGACATGTGTTGTCGTTCCTTACAGACGTTTCAGTGCAGGAAAAGGATCCCGCTTAGCATCAGGAGGGGATCTCGACTCTTCCCTTACAAAATCAACAGACCATGTTATGGTTTTAATATCCTGCGGAGACTCGTCCCTGGCGGCCTATAAACTTATTAGAGCTGGGGGATCCCCACATCTCCACTAATGGATTCAGGGCAATATGGGCAGTGACGGATAAATGCTTCTTACATCACTACTGATATGCAGCACCCATGTAGCTCAGGGTTGAACTGTGGGATCCCTGGTGCTCTCTGAACTTGGTGGTTTTCTCACAGACATCTCACGACCTAGCTAGGCAACATCATCAGTGCTAGAAGGGAGTGATATGGTATGCATGCAGATATGATACGTGATATGATATATGCAGAATATCCTTCCCTCCTCTGGTTTTGCCATCCTGAGAAATAGTTTTCCTGCATTGGTGCAAAGCGGAATCTTGAGCTGTTAATCATTACAGAATATCACACCTATCCAGTAAAATACTAAACCTTAATTCCCTTGGTTTTCTTTGGCTGGAATCCGGACAGACTTTGTTTTACGTGACCTTTGTTGATGAGCCTGGCATCCTAATGATCGACAGATTGTCAGAGAGCAGTTTGCAGACCATCAAGGGCAAGGTTATTGACGTGAGTTTGGAATCTTCTTTTATTGGGGTACGCACAGGTATCGGCCGGGGTACCTGCCTAGAGATTTGTGAATAAAGGTATCCCAAGGCTCAAAGTCACAGTTCAGTAACACACTAAAAGCTTGGATTGTCATGGTTGTGTTTCTCTTCTCCAGTGGCCACCATTCACATTTTCAATCAACTACTACTTGCTGTGTTGTTCCAAGCTTGATGTTGCAGATAATCTTAATTGAAAGGAACCAATCTCAGCCATGTTTTATAAAGAGTTGGCTTGTGGCAACTCATTAGGCTTGAGCTGAATCTGCGTTTAGATCTGAATGACACACAATTGGGGTTAAGCTACAACCTACTAATCCTTCATGTGTGGTTCATGCTGAGAATGGTAATCCGAGCATCAGTCATTTAGAAAAGGACTCCATGTGGCCTTCCTGCAACTCCAGATTAGCCAAAGATCTTCCCAAATCCCTGAGAAGGCGGGGCTGAAACAGTCTTGTGTTGCATGGAAGGACTTTGTTCTTAAATGGTGCGTGATCACACTTCCTTTCCAAGCGTCTCCTTTTGGAGAAAAACCATCACCCCCCAACCAATACGATGTTTTTCGCCAACAGAAGTGCCAAGGCGATTTTACGCAGTGTTCCCGATTTCCATATCGGGAGCAGAGCATCATCTCCCCCCAAAACGTAGAAGCGTTGCTGCTACTCCAAAACCGAAGGAAGGATCCTTGCTTCCGCGAACGTCCTTCCTGGTGCTGCTGTGGAAAGTGCCGGCCGGGAGACCCTTTTTGGGAACAGCTGTGCTGCCGAAAAACAGACGGGGCCTGCATCACCAATTCATCTTCGTTTGAGCAGCTCGTCCTGTCCCGATCCATGCTAGAGTTTTTTCTGCTCTACAAAGATCCCTTATTGGATCTGAGGGCTGCTGGGGTTGCCAACAAGCCCTTTCGGCACTGCGCTTACGAGCAGTACATTCACTGGCGCTTTGGGGAGGGCGACTTGAGTGCCCGGGCTGTGATCCCCAATTGTTGCAGGTGGAGAATCCGAGATGTCTTTCCGAGCGAGAACAGGGAATACAGCGGTTTTGAGAAGTAGTAGTAACCGTTGATCGCGCCTCCTTATTATGGCCTTCAGGGTCGATACACACACGTGCCAATTAAATCAGCTTTGCCTCCTGCTTTTCAGAAATTGCCATGTATGGCCCTGTCGTCATCTTGGCTCTTTAACTAGATGATGTTTAGACTATTGGATAAGGTCTGCGGGTCAGCTCAGCCATGAAAATCACTGGAAGGCTTTGTGCCTGGTTTCCCCTGCTCAGCCTTGCCTGCCTCACTGGGATATCGGGAGAGCGCCGGGATTGGAAAAGTCATTTAAAGGAGCCCAGATTCATCTTTAGGCAGCCAAACTACACACAAGCCTGTTTCCCCAGAAACACAGCTGTGGTTTACCTGTGTGTAAGGACTCCTTTGCTAATACAGGTAGTTTGGGTTGGCTGATCCCAACACAAAGCCACCTTTGTTTAAAAACCTCTCCTTGTTTATTTTTTTTTAAAAAGAGTCCTTTATTTTGTTTTCAAGTTACTTGCGCTTTTCTTTTCCCCCGGTAACTCAGCTGTTTTTTCAACTTTCTTTTCCCGTATCTCATGTCTCAGGAAATGGGGGAAAATGCCTTTCGTTTTCAACATTGGTATCTTCCCATTTTAAATACCCTTCCAACCATGGGTATTTTCCATGCGAAATGCCCCAGCTTCAGCTTTAGCATTTCCATTTAGAAGGGAAAAAGATACAGATGACGAGAAGGACAGTGCCAAGCTGCTCTTAGTGCACAGAATAGGTCTGGGAGATTATTTTTGCTGTCTGGAAATTTTGTGAATTGCAGGGATGCCATATCTGAGAAATCTCCGGCTGGGATAGCATAAAACAACTTTTCCATTCGGTTTCGTTACTTAACAGCACTTCGGTACCTAAAAAGTCTACACAAAAAGAGAGTTAGCCCCACATATCTTTTCACAAATTACTCTGCTTTGGGGTTTGTTTTTTAAATCATTTGGATGGCCTGTTCCAAAGGATAGCCCTCTTCTAGTTCACAAGCTGGTCTAGCAAGTTATTTCAAGTGGTTTTTCTTTATCAGAAGCAAATGAAACAAACATAACATTGAAGTGGCTGCTAACTTTTCTGCGCTCATCTACTTAATGGTTGCAAATTGGAATCTATTTTAGTAAAAAAAATGCACTTTTCTTTTAATCTCATGTTGCAGTAAAGATTATATACCGCTGTAGAGTTTGTACATTTTTTATACAATATACTCGTGAATTCTCTGTCCGTTGTACAGACGGAAATTAAATTTATAAGAACAAATAAAAAATTCTGTGTGTGCTTAATTTCAGCTGACAAGAAATTGTAAATAAAGCATGATGGAAATGGTCTGGGGGGGGGGGGAAACCAAGGAAGATTAACTACTTTGCAGTTGTGAACCAGCGATTCCAGTTGGTGTTTTCATGGGGGTAGACTTCAAAGCCAACTAAAGGCTCGACTACTCCAGTTGTTTTGCTGTCATAGATACTAGCATCGATTCCGCATACGTTGCTTCACCTCCAGGAAATGGAGTTGCCTTTCCTCTCGTAAGCGGTTTCCGTTAAAAGGCAATTCTGCTTTAGAAGCCAGGTGCAGCGGGATACCTTCACGGCGGCCTGCGGTGCCCTCCAAGCCCCTGCTGAGGCGGAGGCTCAGTTCCCACCCTCCTCCCCTGGCAGCAACCCTGGTCGGATAGCGCTGCGCGTATTTGTCTTCGGAGATGCTGAGCAACGTTTGCGCAGAGACGCTTCGGGGGCCCGCCTGGCTTTGCACCGCGTCCGAGTCCGAGTCCGACCCGCAGGCAAAGGTGGTCGGCGGGTGGGAAAGGCCCTTCTCCCCCTGCAGCCAATCGGAGGACAGGGACACGCCTCGGCCGCACGCCCGAAGCCCTTCCCGGCTGGAGGCGGCCCGGCGTTCCTTGCAACACGCGGCAAGCGGGCGGCTCCGGTTTGCTGACCCCGCGTTTCTCCCAAGCAGATGGCAGCCGCGAACACCCCCTGGAAGCGCTGCGGGGGCCTCTACAGCTTCCTCTTCGAGTACGACACCCCGCGGATCGTGTCCATCAAGAGCCGCAAAGTGGGGCTCATGAACCGGCTGGTCCAGCTGGCTATTTTGGCCTATGTTATCGGGTAAGGAAGTCGCGAGTTTCTTCTTCTTGCGCGTTTCTTAGGGACTGGCGCAGTTTCAGATGGACGTATTCTATCCCAACCCTCCAGCCGGGCTGGGTATTCCCTCGTCCAGGATTCCCAGCCTGGAGGGTTTATGTAACCACTCCAGAAATGAGTGTTTTTTTTGTACAGCCGGGGGAAAGCTGAATCCGTTGAACGGCTGCCTGGGTCCGGTTTGATTCCCAAAGCAGACACTGGGGGAACCGATCTCCCCCCCCCCCTCATCAGATTTGATTGGCAGATCTTGAGCCATCCGGACCTCTTATCTACATTCTCTGCCGCTTTATCGGCAATTTGGCTTCGACTCTTTTCCTCGAACGCCGAACTGTGTTCGTGCAGTGAAAACTCACATTTCCTCCTCCTGGTTTGTCCCAAGAAGAAACGCGCCAGCCTAGTGTCCTTCTCTTCCTTTGGGACTCGTCACCAACTAGCATTCCCTGGAGTTAAACTTTTGAAGTGGGGCTTTTCCCAGTAGTTGAGCGGTTCCCATACAGGGAGCGTTAAGCTGCTTTTACGGGCTTCAAAGGGCAGCAGCTCGAAACGAAAGTAACGAAGGGAGGCTTGTCTGGATTTTTGGCTTGGGTTTTATTGCAAGGGTTTGTTCCTCAAAGCTTTAGATACATGTTAGCAATACGTGCTAAGATACAGCTCTCACTCCCGGGTCATGGGGAGGGTCAGATTCACACAAGCCGCTTGGCCCAGCAGGTCTACCTCCCTCCCCAGAGTCTTGAAAGTTCCTTGGCTGAGCAGGTTGACCTTCCTCCTCATCTTGCAACTCATAGTTTGGGCAGGGTGGGGGTGGGGCTTTACCCCTCAGACCCTCTTCCTCCAAAAGCCCAGCTGGCTCTGGAGGTGCCTCTTTAAAGGCGGAGGGCAGCTTATTTGGCCCTTCTGGCCTTATGGACCTCCAGCTCTTTGGTCACTCGGAGCCCCCCTACCCTTCAGTCTGGGTGATGACAGTCAGCTCAGTGGGGAGTGATTTAGACCCCTTGTCTCTGGCCTCTTCAGCCTCCAGCCCAGATGCCCCTGGAGGGGCTTCAGCTCTATGGCCCCACAGAGCTGCTGCTCTGGCCTCTTTGGTGCTCCAGCTCTTTGGCTCCTAGTCTCTTCAAGACTTCAGCCTGGAGGGGCTTCAACTGCCAGAGATGGGAGTGGCTTCTGCCCCTTTGCCTCCCCTTTGGGGCTGCTGCTCTGGCCTCTTCCAGCCCTTCTGGCCTCTTCAGACTCCAGCCCGGATGCCCCTGGAGGGGCTTCGGCTCTTCTGGCCTCTTCAGGACTTCAGTGATGCTCAGTGGCTCAGCAGGGAATGACTGGATGCCTTTGGAGGGGACTCAGCTCTTTTGCCCCCCAGGGCTGCCCTCCCTGCTACCTCCTCTGCCCTCTTCAGATCTCTGAGAGATGCCCTCACCTGCTGCCCCTTTTATAGCTGTTTTTTTCCCGCCAAAACAGCCGATTGGTTGCTCAGTTTGGGGGACTCTGCTGTTTCATTGGCTATTTGCCCAGCTACATGGCCCTAGTTTCCTCATATGGCCTCCCATTGGCTAGAAATGGCAGCATCTTGAACTGCATCGTTTTTTATATTTTTTTCCTCAGTCCAGTGTTGATACCTTTCTTACTGTAAATCTTTTCCCAGCTGACTGAGCTTCTGACAGACCTTGGAGTGAAAGCACCTTGCTGTAAATGTCTATAAATGTCACAGAAAAGTAAAAGCACCACAAAATTCTTCAGTAACAACTTGATATTTAACTTCTGTGGACCTCACCCCATATTTTAAGAGGTTCCTAAGGGAGCCTGCGTAAGTGCACGGATATGCCGATTGTCCCTGTCACATTTTAGTTTTTTCATTTTGTTCATTCCAATTTGTTATTTCTGTTTGACAAATAAATAAAATAAAATCCTTCTCGTCATCATAGATTCAGCAAGGCCACTCTCCCAAGCTAGCTTATGATTTCTTAAACGAAAAAAAAACACAATATTGTCGTTAAAATAAATGGTGAGATAAACAACACAGAGACAAGATAAGCCTTTTCTATGTCATTCTATCTTATCTATGTCTGTCTCCATCCATCCATCCATCTAAGAACTAAGCACTAAGAAATTAAAGTAAAATATACAAGCTCAGACACACACGGTCTCTAAATTCATTTTCTTTCTCTCTGAGGCAACCATATTGAGAAATTCTTCCTCTTCCTTGCAGTTGGGTCTTTGTGTGGGAAAAAGGTTACCAAGAAACTGACTCGGTGGTGAGCTCGGTAACCACCAAGATGAAAGGTGTCACCATGACCAACACCTCCAAGTTGGGGCCCCGGGTTTGGGATGTGGCGGACTACGTGATTCCATCTCCGGTGAGTCCATAGGAGACCAATCTTGTGGTTTTGGCAGATTTAGAGGGATTCCTTCCCTTAATCTCTACTAACAGAGTACAATGGGTCTCTGGGTTTGCAACCTCTACTTCCTGTTGTGAGCAACTTCGGAGGATGATGTTTGGTTTCTATGAGAAGGCACTGATGCTTTTAGCTACCGTGGTAGCAACGCTGAGTGAAATACGAGATAAGTGGAGAAATGTTTGTCCATCTGTCTCCAAACTGTTTCCGCAAGCTCATAGTTTTATTCGCTCCAAAATTCCTCATCTACTAGTCCATATTTTTCTCCCTACAACATGTAACTCACCCTGCACTTAACCCCAGGATAAGCATATTTAAATTAATCTTTCACTTCTCATGGAAACAGATGGTCCTCATCTAAATGAAGACACTTTCCAGCAGCTCAAGAGTGGCTGGAAAAAAGTGGACTTGTAAGTAATAAGCGGTGAAATGTTTCTCTTGTATTCTGCAAAAACACATCTTTAATTCAACAGATGCTTTGTTCTTGAAGGAAGTGTTAAAGTTGCATTTTCAGGATTTCAATCCAAATGTCTTCACTATTTCAGCTCATTTTTCCATCCTGCTTCTTTCCTCTCTTTAGGCTGAAAACTCGGTTTTCATCATGACAAATATGATCGTCACGCTGAATCAGACCCAAGGGCTTTGTCCAGAGGTAGGCTCTGCGACAGTGGCTTATCGTCAGATTTTGTGTATCTATTCTCTGAGAAACAAAAGCAAGGATGTGAAATTGGGATCAGAGTTCGGAAAGGGCCAGGAGATCCTATCTAGTCTACATCCCAGGTATCATTTGCCTTGTGTGTGCCGGGAGCGATGTGCAGAGGTATAGGATAAATGGATAATCGCACAATTTCTATAAGTTGCAGAATATCTAAGTTACAGCAGCACTGAAAAAAAACGATTTATGACCACTCTTCAAAATTATACTGCAGCATCTCTACAGTCAAGAGATCAAAATGTGGGCGCTTGGCATTCAGCATTGACTTAACAACTGCAGTGTTTTGCTTAAGGACCTGACAAAAAAGGGTTGTAAGATCGGGTGCGACTGTCGCTTGACAACTGCCTTCCTTAGAAATGGAAATTATGGTCTCCAGTTGAGACCTACCCATATTTCCAAGGCACTGACAGCCGAAGTCTGCAGTGCATTTGAAGAGATCTTTGAACTGCAGAGCAGATAACAGATTCTTTGTTTATCTCTTCGCTGCTCTTTCTATCCAGTTCCCAGATATCACTACCACGTGCAAGTCAGATGCAGACTGCAAAGAAGGTTATGCCGGCACCCACAGCAATGGTAGGGGTCATGCTTTGGATCTTGAGGGTCTCCCCTTCCCTTGAAAGCCTCTTTAGATAGGAGGCGACAAACATTCCAGCAGAAAATTTGCGGTGTTGCTGCGAAATGTGAAATGGAACTGAACGGAAAATACTGTTTGGAGTTTCAGAAGCGGTGGCCTGGATAACATCTCATATGGGGAGGTCCGTTTAATGACTCGCCATGGGGTGAAGTTTAAGGCTTCTCCCCTCTACTCCACGTTTGCTGTCTTGAGATGATCCCAGCTTCCTTCCAACTTTATGATGTCCATTCTGTATCCCTTCAGGTATTCAGACCGGAAAATGCATTGTGTACAACCTTACAGATCCCTCCATTAAGACTTGCGAGATCTTTGCTTGGTGTCCGGTGGAGAGTGATAGGAACATACCCAAGTAAGCACCTGAAGGGAGGAGGAAGAGGAGGAGGAAGGCAATGGCAGGATATGGAAGGCAACTCTTCCTCGAAACAGCACCTTACTGAATTATTTTTTAAGTGCCTATAATGCCAGCTCCTTCTCTTTATGTATGGAATCACGATCCTGGCTTATGTTTGTATCTCACCTGTATCTAGCAAGAAAACAAAATCAACTGACCAAATAGTGTCTCAAAGGTGCTTTTTCAAAAGGTACCTGGATTGTGGGTTTTTTTTCCTTGAGGAAAACATTTTGTCTTTTGAAAAAACACCTTTGAGACGACCATGTCCTGGATGACTGAGGATCTCCATAGACATTTGTTCAAATAGTGCTATTTTGCAAGATTAATTGTGGCTTGTTCAAGAAAACTGAACTAAAGCAGATTCTGGTTTAGTGTTTAGCAAACCCTGCCCTCACATCTAATTGGATCTCAAAGTCCTTTTTGAAAGGGTGATGTTGGGTTTGAAATCAAGGTGTTTTATGGTGATAGGTAAGAATTAAAACTTTGGCTATAAAGAAATCGGATTTTTTCACAAATACTTTTTTTTTCTTTCATCTCCCTCTCTTTTACTCAATTGCTGCCAGGCCAGCTTTCCTGCGGGTTGCTGAGAACTTTACCCTCCTTGTGAAGAACAATATCTGGTACCCAAAGTTCAACTTTACAAAGTATGTGTATTTTTTTAAAAATCTCTTTTGGCTGGAGTAGGGCTAGGAGGAGAAATTTAAGGAGTTAGGTGGGTTATGCAAAATGGCTCCGTGAAACACTGGCACTATTTTGATGAAAAGAGAGTTGAACCACTAAGAAAGCACAACATATACATAGCAATGACAGACCTACTTGGAGGTTACTTAGCACCTGAACATGGGCTCCTTCGGGGTGCATAAACCCAGAAACCTCTCCTTTTCTCATCTAGGAGAAACATTCTTCCCAACATCAATCACACCTACCTCAAGGGCTGTAAATACAATACCAAGACTGATCCCTTTTGCCCGATTTTTCGCCTCGGGGACATAGTTGAAGCTGCTGGCCAGAACTTCCAAGAGATGGCCGTTGAGGTGGGTCCAAAAACGTGTTGGGCCTGGAAAGGAATTTCATTTGACTTGGGTTTTCCTCACTTCTCGGCACTTAACGGCTTGACGTATTGAACGGAATTGGTCAAGGATGGTAGTAGCCTTTGCGCCTGTTTGATATGTCCTTTTGCAGGGTGGCGTGATGGGCCTGCAGATCCGATGGGACTGCAACTTAGACAACTCGGCTTCTCGTTGCGTGCCAAAGTATTCCTTTCGGCGAATTGACAACAAGGATTCTGCTCATTCCGTTTCCCCAGGATACAACTTCAGGTAAGGCTGTTTGAGCAGCCAAAACTGGAAGTTGATGGTGGGACGTCTCACCTGGACCTGAGTGACTTGATAGCTCCAGGGGCCGATTTCATTTTTGCACCAATGCAGATGCTTTTATCTCGGAGAATTTTAGATCTGACATGGGTTTCCCTGGTGACTTTTACTGTCTTGTGCCAAAGCGCTGCTATATAACATGTAAAATGTATTTGAGTTTAACTGGGAGAAACGACCTGAAGTGGTATTTTGATTTTGTATGAATGTAGCAGGTGACTATAATTGACTAAACTTTTACTGAGAAGGATATTATTTTGTAATAACTGAAGTTCTTGGTGGTATACATGAATGGCCCATCAATCTTGGAAAGGTAGTGAGATTTAAAATATTTGATTTTTGGGGCCATATTTTTAGCAGAGAAATGTTGCTGTGATGGTGTCATAATCATTGAATTGAATTGTACTTATTTTCTCCGGTTTAGGTTTGCAAAATACTACCGGACCTCTCCCAACGATGAGTATCGGACACTCATCAAGGCTTATGGCATACGCTTTGACATTATGGTGTTTGGCAAGGTAATTTTTTTGGAAATTGTATGTTTTGTAACTTATCTGTACTCTTGGAAAGTGGTTCCAGTTGAGAAATGTTGCTCTAAGCCATTAATCATGACGCATAAACCGCCATCAAGTCACACGTGACAACTAGTCAGACCACAGCTTTAGTTCATTGTGTGAGTTGAAAACGGTATATAGACAATCTCTGCAGTGTTCTCAAGATGTAATAGAATATTTTGCTTCTATTCATATGTCTTAGGCTGGGAAGTTTGATATCATCCCTACTATGATCAATATTGGATCAGGCCTGGCCCTATTTGGTGTGGTAAGAAACTTTTCTTTTTTCCCCCGAGCATTTTTTTAAAATGTTCCTGGTCTTGATTTCATTTCTCAAAATAAATTCCTTGAAACCTCATCTAGGCCACCGTCCTCTGTGATATCATTGTCCTGTATTTTATGAAGAAAAGATACTACTACAGAGAGAAGAAATACAAATACGTGGAAGATTACGAATTGGTAAGCTTGCCACTTGCCATCGGTTTTATATGGTTTGCGCTTTGTACCCAAACCACTAAATTAAAAACTATATTCTCCTGTTTATGGGTTTTAGCTTTGGCTTTCAGAAGTAAAGTTAATTGCAAACTTGGCAATGGGATGGCTTGTGGTCTCTCCAGATTGCCCAAGAATTATAATTTGCGTGTGAGAGACAGACACAAAGAGAAAATGTTGAACGAACCCAGGTCTCTTGTTAAACAAAGAAACTAAAATATTTTCTTTGATTGAGTGATCCATTTTCTATTGATTGCTAATCTGTCAATTTAGGAAGAAAATGCCAGTCTTAATTCAGGGATGTCCAACCTTAGTAACTTTAAGACTCGTGGACTTCGACTCTCAGCATTCCCCAGCCAGCTATGCTATGCTGTGCTGTGCTATTCTGAGAGTTGACATTCACGAGTCTTAAAGTTCCTAAGGTTGGACACCCCTGGTCTAACTGATTTCTCCCATCCTGAAAGTGGCCTTTATTTTCGCAGGGAGCCCATCTGTCGTACGGATCCCAGGCAGACGGTCAAGACTGATCCACAACACGGCAATTCTTCACAAACAGGTCCTGCTCATTTCACCCAGCTGAGGGAGGTCTCTGGATCAACCTTGAGGTTCTCCCGAGGAAAGCAACGTTCTCCGGAAAACCTTCCACGCTTTTTGGGTGCAGGGTCTGCCAAACTTTTGAGTAGTCCGAGATAATTCTGAATCGGATCTTCTATGTGCCTTTCCCGCTGTCCAGTTCATGGACAGATGGGGTGCAGGGAGAGGTGGTGGGACCAAGAAACATCTTTGATATTTCTAGAATTGCCAATTTCTGATGTGCTTCCCTTTGTTACGCATTGCACCCCTCTTCATTTGGAAAGGGTGGAAAGGTATCGCTTGTTTACACTTTTGTCTTCCACAGTCATCCTTTTTTTAAAAAGGGACACTAGGTGCAATTTGCAGTCTCTATTTTTGAAATTAAGCAGGTCTTGAGAATTCCCGCTTGACTATAATTCCAACCTGGAGATCCCCAGGATATTAAATAAATGAGACATGCCGGCATGTCAACCTCTCCAGCTTCTACTGCCCTGTTTATATCCATGAAAATTTAATATATAAATGAAAAGATAATGGTACTTTCCCTCTTTTAGGAGAGAGAAATGTAAGGCAGTATCAATGAGAATAATCTATTTTGAAAGAGAAAATAAAGGCACTGGGAAATATGATTTCTATTATTTTTTTTCTTCATGTTACTGAATGGTTGAGTTTGAAAACACAGTATCTACAAAATATCCCTATAGTCAGAGGGAGGAAGAAGGGAGGGAGGGAAGGAGGAAGGAAGGAAGGAGAGAAAGAGACAAAAAAATGGAAGGAAGGAAGAAAAGAAAAAGGGGAGAGAAAGGAAGAGAAGGAAAAAGATATAAGTATTGATCTGGGAAGGTCTGTTGAACATGAGACTAACTTCTGAGCAAATTTTCGTAGGTCTACAATTTCAGATTAGAGTCCTGAGCCTCTTCTGAATTCTCTACTTTTTTAGCCTGAATACAGACAGCAGTCCCCAAGTCTTTTTAAATCTGTATTTAACAGAAGGGTTAAATGCATTGTGGTCAGATAACTCATAAACGTGGAATGCATAGTAGGAAGCTGGAAGCTACGAGGGCTGTAATCTAGTAGAAACTTGAGGCATTCATTGCCGATATAAAAATTAGCAATTGTCAGGGATTCTCCAGCAGCCAAGGTAGCCAGCCTTATCAAAAGATGGCTTGGAAGACTAACATTCCTGGTTCTTAAAAGTAGCATCATCACAAATGGCTGTACAGACACGCTGCAAACACAGAAATCAAAATTACTCCATCCAACGCTTCCTTCGTAATCCCACGCTCAACATTTCTTTGACCACAATTCACACCGCTATTGACCACTATTTCCACTGTTGGGGGGGGGAGCAGCACACGAAAACACACAGCCCCCCCTGTATTACAATTGGCCCTTCTCATGTAGCTTTTACAGCAACAAATGTTACTCTCTCACAATCCCGCGGGGTTAGAAGAAGGAGGAGGCTTTGTTCCAAGCTACCTGGCCTGCACAGAAGGAACCCGCCAGAAATATTCTGATGCTCGTTTTTTGTTTTTGTCTTTTTTTTTAACCTTTTTCTTTTTTAATGGCATGAGAACTCTTTTTATCTTTTTTTTTAAACATGTTTTTCTTAAAAATGAAGGAAAAAAAGAGAGAAAAAGAAAGAAAACCACAGCAGCCTTTCCATGCGTTAATTCTTGGCTGCTTTTTAAAGAAGCCAGATGCAAAGGCTTGAGCGAGCCTTGTAACTTCCGAGCGAGGTTAACCTGTGAGGTCCATAATTACGTCGAGATCCCCTATGAATTGGTCCTGACAACAGCTTCCTCCTTCAGGGGCTGCGACTCTACCGGAATACGTAACGTGGAAGTCCGGAGGAAAATGGGAATCCAAGCGGATCGTAAAAGTGTTCAACAGCAAAAAAGAAAAAAGACCAAAAAATAACAACAAGAAGTGGTTTTGGTTTAAATCCTTGGGAGAGTCTTGAAAAACTGCAGAATCTCTACGTCCATCCTTGAAAGTTATTTGACTATGAAACATGCCAGCAAGCACCGGATGGCTACCGTTTATAAAACCCTGAATTTTGTGAGCGTAGCTGTACAGCCACACAGATATCAAGTGTAGAATTATGATCAGGACATAGGAGCCCGGGCTTTGTCAGCCAAGCAGGTTGCTGCACCGAACAAATGCAGGCTGGCAATGTGTGCTTGGGCGCGACTGCGCCACCCGTCTTCAAACGCCAGGCGACGGGCGTCCCATCTTTCGCTTCGGACGAAGGAAGAACTCCAGCATCTTCCAAAACCTGCTCTTAAAATGAAACTGAATCGCCTGCTCACAAAAAAAAAACACGAAGCGTTCTGCAAATACCCTCCCTCCCCTTAGTGTGACATTGGTTTGGTTTCCATGCAATAAAAAGGATAACAGTAATTACTTTTAAAAAAAAATAAAATAAAAATAAACCACCCGAAAGCAAGCGCTTTCCCGATCCTCATTTGGCAGGAAGCCCCGTGGTTTAGCCGCCTGTTGATATATTTTTTTAAAAAAACAACCAAATTAAATCGGACCATAGTTTTTGCAAAGGATTTGGCCTGAGCAGACGTCGTCGCTTTCTTTCCAAACTCGGTTTTATTTTTGGTGAGTTTTTTGCTTTGTTTTCCCCCCCCGGCACGATGCTTCACAGCAAGCCTGAAGATAATCCTTCCCGGTTCCCACATCCTGTTTTGCATCAGCAGAGATCTTTTGGGAAGGTGAGAGAAGGGGTTCTGATCTGTACAGCATGCTGTCACAAACATCTTTACATTCGCTACTGAGACGATGAACCAACGCCGTGGAAGGCAAGCCGGCTCAGCCGTCGGCAGGATGCCCTCTCCTCGCAGACCGTGCGTGGCCAGCTAACCAGGCAGGAGCCCTCTTGCCAGAAAGGGCAGGGGGGTTGTTGTTTTTTCAAGAAAGCAGTTCGTCTTCGGTCACATTTGGCAGATCATTCATGGCACGGAAAGCCTCTTCGCTGCTTTGCTTTCTGCTTTGAAAGGAAAACAAGGATCATCAAAGCCAACAGGTTTGTCCTTAACTCAAAGGAAGGAAATCCTTTTTTTGGGGGGGGGGGAGCTATGAGAAAGTGTGTTTCGTTTGGAAGTGAAATGTAGGAACGGAAGGAAAATCTGGGGGAATTTTCTCCAATCCCGCTTTTTCGAGCTTTGAGAGATGTCAAGGAAGGAAGGAAGGAAGGAAGGAAGGAAGGAAGGAAGGAAGGAAGGAAGGAAGGACGGAAGGAAGGAAGGACGGAAGGAAGG
>JANHFL010002524.1:34578-45286 GCA_032468155.1 Oxyrhabdium leporinum | reverse complement strand
AGAAAGAAAGAAAGAAAGAAAGAAAGAAAGAAAGAAAGAAAGAAAGAAAGAAAGAAAGAAAGAAAGAAAGATGTCACCTTTGGGGTTGAGCTACGGTAGTTAAGTAGTAAAAGTGGTAAGCATTTATTTCTGCCTGCCCTTCAAAGGAAGTCGGGTCAATAACCTGAATTGTGATTGTGATCAGAAACACGGCCTTCCTTTCCCCCCCCAGATCTGATCTGATTCCTCCCAGTGGTGCTGAGAACTTGTAATGCCTCTAAAAGCATCAATGCATCTGTTCAGCATGAGATCCAGGCACGCTCCCTCCTCCCCGTTGCGTGCGGAAGCAAAGCGAAGGGCCGTTTCCAGAAGTCAAAAATGGCCCTTTGCAAATCAGGAATCGCCTTTGTCGCCCCCTGATTCTGCAGATCGCAGGATTCTTACTTACTGGTCTGGAAATTCCAGCATTTGGCTCTTGATTTTGCTGTGCAGACTGAGGATTCGCTCATCCATAAATGGACACTGGGAAGGATAAGAATATCCCAGAGAGACATTATGGCTGGCACAGATTTTTATTTTTTTTTGGGGGGGGGGGAGATAAAGGAGAAACTGACTGAGCTCCCCTTCGAATCGCACTGCGTGGGTGGCAAAACAGTTCTGCGACAACCTGAGCCACAATTGGGTCACCTACAAAGGGTTTAATACCACATTCCTGGGGTGTATCGATCAATTGTGGTGAAGGAGCTGCCTTGCTCTGTAAAACAGGCACAACATTAATCACACCAAACTGTGCAAAAAAGGCATATTTTCGTGGCGCTAACAAAACCGGATAGAAAACGACACATTTTAGCACTTTTTTCGTTCTTTTTTTTTAAAGGAATTTCAGCCTAGCAGAGGAATTGGACAACTCAAAGGAATGGGGAAATGATTAAACCACAATTGAGAGAGCCACTCATTTCTGCCTGATTTAATATCCATTATTAAGAGGCCTGGATTCTGTAAACTGAATGCTTTCTTTGGCCTGGCATCTGACCAACGAAAAAAAACTGGCAAACAGATAGAAAATGAGGTTTTGTTACCTGTCCGAAGACGAAACAGTACAGTGTGATTCCCATTGCCCAGACATCTAAAGCCTTGGAAAAGGAAGGAAGGAAGGAAGGAAGGAAGGAAGGAAGGAAGGAAGGAAGGAAGGAAGGAAGGAAGGAAGGAAGGAAGGAGTGGTAGAGACAGAGAGGGAGAAAGGGGGAAAGAGAGAGAGAACATGAGCTTTTCAAAAATGCTTGCTCTTTGCATTATTATCATTGATACTCCTATGAACTAGAAGAAACATCCAAATGATATTTTGCCTCTTTTATAGAGCAATGTCTCTATTCCACTCACATAAATTATTATTATACCGACACATCAAACCAGTTCCCCAGGGAAATAGGGGATCTGCCATAAGATCTAGTGATCTGCCTTAAGACCTAATCGTAAGATCACACAGCTTCACAATTGAGGCCCGGACATAAATCCCCAAGCCATAAATCCCCAACCGGCTAGGTTCACATATTGTGCTATTTTAAGGTTTGCTTTAACCAAACTTTAACTAAACCACGATTGTTAGGATTTACTCGACACCCTCGGCCAAAAATCCCAGCTGACTTTGGTTTGTTTTAGGCCGGGTCCGCAGACCGTGTCAGCATGAATTAGGAGCCAGTCCGAAGAACCTTTTCAATTCCTACCAGAGGCTAGAAAAACACGCTAACTCGGGAACACGCGTGCCGTTTTTCCTTCCCTCCACTTACCTTTCCTGAAAATATTTTCCGGGTCTCGGAGAGCGTCTCCGGGGCCATAAACGCTGGCGTGCCCACCGTGTTGGTTAAGAGGGCGTCTGATCCTTTGAATTCATTACTCACGCCAAAATCGGCAATTTTGATGTGACCGTCCTCTCCCACCAAAAGGTTGGAAGGTTTAATATCCCGGTGGATGATTTTTTGGTAGTGTACTATGGAGAGACGTTAAATGTGAGACATTCACTTCTTCTGGTGTCTGGTTTGCAAAATAAGGACAAGGGAGCAGTTCCTGTTTATTATAACGAAAGGCTACGCAGAAAGATGTTACCCTCTCCTATCTTGCAAGGCCCAGCCCTGGGACACACGCTCAACCCGGGCCCGGTGGCTGAGCTGTGTTGTGTTTTTTTCTACACACTCACAATATTCAATGCCTTTGATCAGGTCTTGGAAATAGAATCGTGCCTGGTCTTCAGTTAGAGGTTTCAGATTGGGAACTTCCATCACTGGCCTGCCAAGGGAAAAATAAAGTCAGAATCAGGGGCCGGTTTGGATGGAAGAGAAGCAGGCATTAAACTAGGGACCAGCAGCCTTTCCTTGAGTCCAGAACACCTGGTACCTGCAGTGTTTTATTTCTCAGGAGCAAAACAATTTCCTAAACAAGCAACACTGGCATAGCGTTAAATTGTAAAGCAAAAGATTTGCTCATCCCATCGGGCGAAAAATATACAAACCACGTTACGGCTCAGTGCAAAGTGGGGGCCATCGTGGTTTGTACAAATCATAGTGAACACTATGGTTAGTTCAGGGCTCCAACAAGCAGAGCCAACCATTGCTAAAAATTATGAGTCATATTGTAGTCCTCGTAGGGAAATAAGAGGTTTTAAAACAGAAAATCGATGGCAATGTTTTTCAACCTCAGCGAATATAAAAGGTGTGGATTTTAACTCCTAGAATCCTCCAGCCTTTGAGGTGTATGAACTTCAACTCCCAGAATTCCCCATGGTTAGGGAGTTCTGGGAGTTGAAGTCCACAGTTCTTAAAGTCACAGAGATTGAAAAATCTTGCTACATGGAGTAAAATGCTTAGGGCAACGATTTCTCCCCTTATTCTGTAATGCAACATGTACACTATTACTTTAAAATGATGAAAACATTAATCATCTTACCCTTTTTTCACAAGTTCAAAAACTGAAATGCAAAAAAAAGAGACAGGGAATTAATTACAAGGAGAAACACTTGCGAAAGAAAACTGTCTCAAATAGTTGACTGGGTCAATCAACCCCTTGGCCGGGTGTTCCTATGATGTGTTCAGCCCCTCGTTGATCTACTTAAGTCATGACGACGTGGTCAGCAACTCAATCGTGGGGGGGGGGATAGGCAGAGTGGGCCTATAAGAAGGGGTTCAAATCCCTCCTAACAGAGGAGTGGCGGGAGGGAAGACACACCTGGCTGGCCGAGCCGAGGATTGTGTTGGGCTCCAAAACCAAATTTAATTAGGGAAACAGCAACAGGCAAGAAACACCAGATGGCACGAGGAGGGATGAAATACGGAAGGGCCATTCGCCACTTATTTTTGTCTCCCTTCCATCTGGAGCCGGGCCCCGGTGTAGGAAGTGTGTTGGAGAGGCTGGATGCTGCTTTTCTTTTATTCACGCAGAATCCCCGGCTAGGCCTGTCCTTTCGGACCAAGGTTAATGCAACAATCTGGGTTTCATTCTGGGACCTTCAAAGCAGGATTTCCAGGTGGAGTTTTACTTCCTCCTTCTCCAGATCCAGCGTGGTATTTTAGAGCGTTGTTTCTCAAGGTGGGCTTCATCTCCCCGGTGGATTCATCCCCCCAGCTATGCTGGCTGGGGAATTCTGGGAAATGAAGTCCAGCCGTCTTTAAGTGGCCAAGCTGGGAAACTCTGATTTAGAGCAATCTACCAACAAGGAACCCTTTGTTGCAAACCAGATCTATAAAGCTTTCTAAAGCCTTGAGATTCTTTGCCTCTCCAAGGTTGAAGCCGGAAGGACTGCGACATTTTTGGGCAGCAGAAACCCTATTTCCTCCCTTATTCAGGGTATCAAAAGAAAGACAGACTAGGATGGCTTACCCATGTATAAGTGATCTTCGGTGGGGTCATCCAGTACCTTCCAGCAACGAGAAAGACAAAACGGGACACTGTATCTTAGCTATACTCACGCCATGAAATTCCCCAAGTAAGCAAAGATTTGAATGTTGGAAAGAGGAACCTCTCACTAACTTCTGGCCAATCTTTCTGGTGGCTGAAATGGCGGAAGCCCATCCGCTCACCCATTCTCCTGGGAACCGCCACCAGACTGGCATTCGATACCGGCACGTTCTGGAAACACCCGTCCCCGCCTTCGGTTCAAGGTCAGCCTCACCTCCACCAGCTTGACGATGTTTGGGTGGTCCAGCTTCTTCAAGATGGCGATCTCTTGGTAGACCTGCTCAATGGGTCCTCTGGGTTGGCAGAAGCCTTCCAAGGGCAGTTTGGCACCCCGAGGAGGAGGGCGGCCTAAGGGAGAAGAGACGGAGGTGATGGGAAGGAGGGGGACCAACCTGTAATCAATGCCGTTGGGAAAACCCGGGCCGGGGGAAAGAGGCTTGGTCAGCCTTAGCAGGTAGCCCAGGCAGGAAAGACCACCAGGTGAGCAAATGATACTTTAGAGTAACAGATATTTGCAAGCCTGAAAGTGCAATTCTCCCACCCCCGTCTCCTATACAGCCTGAGAAACTAGAGAGAGTCTCTCTTCTGAGCTCCTTTCTCCAACCATTATGCAGCTGAATCTAAGTGTCCTCCCAAGGCCATTCCCACATGCCATTTGCGAGCTTGGACTGAGGATGGTAAAGCAGGGCAAGCCCCCATCTGGCCCAACAGTCTGCTTCCTCCCCACCCGCCCCCCCAATACGGCGGTTTGCACATCCAAACTTACGTGGGAAGCCCGCTTGTCTCATCAGCTTCTTCTTCGAAAGCACTTTCATTGCCTGCAGGAGACAAGGGGATTGTGTTGAGTTGCCGCAACGCAACCCAAAAATTAATTGCCGGTTGCGCCGAAACTGTTTCATAATGAGTTCTGCACTGCTTGTTCTTTCTAGGCTGCTGTAGATCTGCATTGCAAATTATTCTAGGAATAAAACCGATAGAGGGATTAAATGCATTAGGTCGCCCCCTAATTCAGTGCTGTGCAAGAATTATGAATTCCCCCTCATCGAAACTCGTTGCCCAACTCCACCCTCTCCTTCCTTTAGTTCAAAAATGCGCGTCTCCTTTGTTAGGTTAAACTGAGGCAATCCGTGCCAGCTGATGAGTGCTTACTCACATAGTAAGTGTTGTCATCTTCATTGTACGCCAGCTTCACAACACCGTAGGAGCCCTGTGGAAAAACACACACACACACAAACAGTAGGTGAAGAAAACACGAAGGAAACAACGCTTTCCCTAAAATGATTGACGAGTCCTTTTTATTGGTATGTTTATTTAGAGGGGAAGAAGGTCAGACGGTTTCCCTCCCAAATAGGCAAGAGCCGTGCAAGGACTTGTGTGTGTGTCTGTGTGCGTGTGGGTGTGTGATTACCTTTCCAATTTCATCCTTCAGGGTGTATTGATTGAGCTGCACACAATCCTGAGAAAGATAAGAATCAGAGGCAGAATGAATGACCGATTGTCGACAGCAAAACAACCTGCCATTAAGCCGTGTTTCTTCCTCCCTCTGGGGGAATCATGCAACCTCCTCCAGTCGCACAGTTAAGTTACTGCCACTTGTTTCCATAGAAGCCACCAACATGTGGTGTGTGGGTGTGAGTACAAGTACAAACACAAACACACACACACACACACACACAAACAGAGAAGCATCTGACAGGGATAAATTGCCCAGGACTTCGGCTACCATTATCCCCAACCTTGACTTCAAAATACTTGGAAAACATTCAGTTGCCTACGTTTATTTATGCACTTATAACCTGGTTATTTATATTTTTGTATTGATATTCGTTTATATTTACAGGTCGTCCTCGACTCACGACCACAAGGGAGCCCCAGATTTCAGTTGCCAAGCGAGGCATTTGCTGAGTTGGGGCAGCCAGATTCACTTAACAACGGCGTTGCTAATTTAACAGCTGCAGAACAGCTGCAAAACTCACTTAACAAGCACAAAAAGGTCACAAAAACGGTACTAATAGTTCCAATTATTATTCGTTTTTCTTTTTTCTTTTCCTCTCTGGAGAAATGTGGATGGAGATCACACCAGAACAGAACAGATGAACAGAGTTGGAAGGGACCTTGGAGGTCTTCTAGTCCAACCCCTTATATCATTTCAGACAAATAGTTGTCCAATCTGTTCTGAAAAGTCTCCAGTGTTGGAGCATTCACAACGTTTTCGCCACCGAGAACCAAATCCTTTCTCACGTTGCTTAAACAATTCAACGTACTTTTTTTTTTAAAAAAAAACATTCATTTCTTATCAACAATATACTGGAAAAAATAGCCATGCAGTCTCCGTAATTTCATCATCCACTTATTGTATTTCTGCATCTCCCCACCACCACCACCATCACTTCTCCTTCCTCTTTTTCGTTGCTTTTTTTCCTTCTCTTTTCCTTTTTCCTTCTCCTTTTGAAAATGATGAGCAAACCAACGCACTCTGCTCCAAACTGTCTCTTACCTGCATCCCCGTGATCGACACTCTGTGGGACTCGATGGTGGGCCTCCGGGGCAGACGTGGGGAGGAGTGCGGGGAGGTGACGGGGGAGTAAGGGAGGGAAGGGTAAATGTAGCGCCCGTTGACCCCCAGGTTCCCGCTGGGGGACTGGACGGAGGGAGACCTCTCCTGCAGCGACAGCTTGCGGCTTGAAAAGCTGAGTTTGATCCAAGCTTCCCTGGGCTCTCTGGAGGAAGTCCTCGACGGGTCGGCCGGGCCTGGTTCTCCAAGATCTCCAGGAACCGGGGCGAGAGGGCTCTGCTCCTCACCCGGCTCCATGGGTTCCTCCTCCTCTAGCCCCTCCGGCTGGCCTGGTGTGGAACCGGGAGGAGAGTCGTACTCCGCTCCCACCGCGAAGGACTCCATGGCGCTCCGGGAGGTCACATTTTAGATCCGTCAAGCAGGAAGGCTCCTCTTGCGCGCGGCCAAGGGAGTCACGGCAGAGAAGGAGCTGCGCGGGGACGGGCCTGATGGAGGCACATTGGAGCATCATGCGCTGGCCAGCTGAAGGCCCATGCCGCGGCTGCGGCCGCTCTCCTGGATGCTGGATCAGGACGAAGGAGAGACAAGACCAAGCAGATGAACTTGGGATGGGCAACAGGCGAAGCCAAAAAGGACGGTCGGCAAAAGCTGCAATGCCCAGGTTCACGTAAGACGAATCGCCTGTATCGTGGCTTGGAACGATGGGTTTATCCAGCCAGTATGGGGCTACGTGAACCCATGATTTGTGGAGTTCTTGGTGCTGTCTGAGGTTGGTTGCTTGCAGACGTTTCCTGACCCAGCTAGGGAACATCATCAGAATTTGTTATGGCAGTGATGATGTTCCCTAGCTGGGTCAGGAAACGTCTGCAAGAAAACCACCAAGGTCAGAGAGCACCAAGGACCCCACGGATCAACCCGGAGCTACTGAGATTCTCTTCCATTAGAAACCCTGATCCGGGAGCTGGAAAAAAACCACAGGAAAAACCAGAGAAAAAGACAACTCAATCCAGGAACCTTCCTATCTTTCCGGAATTGCAATTCGTAGAAGCTACAGCTAGCGTAGCTCATCACAGGTTTTTTTACTCCTGCGGAAGAAGTGAAATAAAAGGGACGCATTTTTGTTTCTCTCTAAACTGCGAGAAACCATAAGCAGGAATTAGAAATACGTCTGGAGCAATTTCCTTAACGCTTTGAAGAGGAAGCAAAGGACTCCTCAAAATTAGAACCACCCTTAGAATGCTTGTGTAAATTCCACCCTCAGGCCAAGCAATTCTGAATCCCGACACGAGAAATACTCATTAGGTTAATTCATAACAAGCAAGGAAAGCAATGTGGGCAGGTGAGTGACAGGTGCCGATAATTCTTTTATCATCACACTCTTTTCCTTCTAAATAACGTGCACCGAACACCCACCTTTTTCCTCCTCATTCAGAACAAGTGACTGACAGATTTACCACTCGCCTCCCCTGCTTATTTTTTTTTTAAATTAATCTGTAATGCAACAATTAACAAAAGAGGGAAATCTCTTAGTTTTGTGCAGGCACATATCACTGGGTATTAGGGCCTCAGTTTTCAGGCTGACAACTTCAAGTTTAAGAGGGGGGGGGCACTGAAGGATGCTGAGATTTGGGCAGAAGGAGACTGGGGTTCCTCTGGATTTTAGACTCCAGGAAAGAGCCAGAAGAAAACAAGGTTTTCCCCTGTGCTCTATTTAGCAAGAAGGCTTGGGAATTATTTAGAAACTCAGAAGAGGAAAAAAAACACGCTTGTAGGAAAATGATCTGAAATTAAAACAGAAGCTGGTAAACTAACCCTAATTGTTTTTGGGTTTTTTTAAATAGCTTTGCAACAGACCCATTCCTCTGATTAATCCCGGTTTTAAAATTTCCGTTCTGGATTCGTTAGAAGCCCCATGAAATGAAAACAGCCTTTTTGTTCTGAACCGCAGCCCCGGACGGCTGCTTTTACCAGTTGGGATGAGCTATAATGCTCTCTCAATTCTCCTTAGAGTTCTAAAATTTCCCCAAAGCCATTATGCAGATGCTTAAAAGCAACTCAGAGAGAATGAGAGCAGAGATAATGAAGCATAATGAAAAGACTTCTCCGGGCTGAATGAAGGATGACATTCAGTCACAGATCAGAAAGTAGAGAGAAAAGACAAGCTGGTTGGATGGAATATGCGTAAGCATAGTTTGTTTCGGTTAGGATCCAGCCCACAGATGTGGCACTAAGACGTAAGCTGAATCAACTGAGAATGTCTTACGATTCACCTGTTGGACCGAACCGGGTTGCTTCACCCCTATTCATGGAATCAACCTCAACCAGCAGGCTCAAAACATCGCCCAGGCTGGCTGGGGAATTCTGGGAGTTGAAGCCCTCCCGTCTTAAAACGGTCACGGTTAAGAAGCGCCTCGGACAACGGGCTCGTGGCTCGGTGGACCCCTCTTCCGACTCTCGGCGTGGAAAAGGGAAGATGGTTGGTCCAGTCCAGATCTCTCCAGACCTGGCTGAGGAAATGCAGCCTCCGGTGGGACCAGTCTTCTGAGGATGCTGCAAAGAGCGTTGTCCAAAGTGAAAGAAGGGAAGAAGATCCCGGGGTCTTGAATGGTTGAGCTACGCCTGCCAGATCCTGCCCTTCTCTCTGCTGCGAGCTTCCCAGTCCTCCTCCTGCTCCTTTCTCCGACTGCCTTCTACGCAGGCAGGCTTCCGTGGGAATGTTTCCGCCTTTGGTTCGTCTCCAACCCCACACAGGATTGGAAACTTAATTCCAGGAGGGCTCTGAAGGCTCCTCGTTTCAGTCCCACACGCTCGCTCGGGAGAAAATACGTCCTTGCAACAATGAAGTCTAAAAAAGCGGGGGAAGACAAGCGAAGGAGAAGGAAACAAAAGGCCTGGCCTTCAACTCAGGGCGCCCTCGTCCAAGCCACATGCTTCTTTCTGCTTCCCTGCGCTCCCTCTCCCTCTCCCTCTCGCAGCCCACGGAATGTGGGGAATCTGGAGAGATAAGACTCTGCCGCTTGCAAAAAGGGGGATGAAAAGGGAGATAAAACAGGAGAACAAGGACAGAGAGGGAGAGAAGCAACTTGGAAGGAGGCGAAGGACAAGGAGGACCTCTGCAAACCTGTCTGTCTTTCTTTCTTTTTCTTTCTTCCTTCCTTCTCTCCCTCCGCCCTCCCTTCCTCTCATCCCTATCTCCTTCCTTCCCCATTCCTACTGTATCTCCTCCCTCCCTCCCCATCTTCCTTTCTTCCTCCCTCCCTATCCTCCTTTCCCTTTCCTTCCTCCCTCCCTCCCTGTCTTCCTTCCTTCCTCCCCATGTTTCCTTCCTTCCTTCCTTCCCTCCCTCCCTCCTTCCCTCCCTTCCTCTTGTTGCTTCTCCCATTTGTCCATCCCAAATTCCAGCTTCTGGACTTGTCATGCCTGCTGCAGGTCCAATCTTGTTCAGGAGAATTCAGAAAGAGCCTGGTTGTTCCGAAGCCCGCCCCCCTCCCACCCCCCCACCCCCGGGCCACATTGTGCAGCTCTCAAGGATCTGGCCCGGAGGCGTGTATTTACCTTATCTACTGCACAGAAGGTACATTTTGCCTCTCAGAAACAAACCTCAAGGCTGTTCAAAAACAATGGCCACCATAACAGCACAGCAGCTTTGGCTCATAAAAGGAAGCCAGAACTGAAGGTCCAAAGAGAAGGAGGCTATTTCTGAATGTCTGCAATTGTGAAGAGAGGAGGGTATCTGAGCCGGAGGCACCGGTGGACAAGACCATATGCTTCCTGAGCAAACACAAAATTAACTTCCACTCGATTTTTTTTCTGAAAAAAAATCATTTCTTGCATCCTAACAAGACAGGAGCTGATCCGACTTAGAGAGAGATTTGCACCCACGAAGCCGGATAGGAGAGGAAACAGAGTCCCCCGTGTCGTCGTCCCCCTTTAACAATTTGCCTCGAGGGACACTTATGTTTTCCCAGGTAAATCCGGATTCGGCACGCTCCTTCCGGCTGATATTAAGAACGCTCAACTGTTCAGCGGGAACGTGACAGCTGTGCCTTACGGACTGGGTGTGTGAAAGACACACAGATACACACCGCGTCCCCTTCACTGCACACGGCTGCCTAGGTCGCTAGCTGATGGGAAGGGAGGAGGGCAGGAGCTGGCTGGCCTGCTTTAATTTCTGTCCCAAATTTCTGTCCCAAAGGATTCAGAGGGCAAAACCACGTTGGAGATACACCTTCTAAAGCAGCGTTTCTCAGCCTCGGTGGCTTGAAG
>JANHFL010002523.1:122613-132620 GCA_032468155.1 Oxyrhabdium leporinum | reverse complement strand
TGGGATTTGAACCGCTCGATTGAATCAGCAGAAGTGGCCTGCAGTTCAACACTCTAACCACTGCGCCACCTAGGCTCCTATCTTTTCATAAGGACCTAAATTGTGCCAGTTGGCTAGGAGCTCAAGTGGGGGAATCAGTGCAATGGAAGGGGTCGATTGAGTAATAACAGATCCCGCCTCCCCCTCACTCTGTCCACACCATCCCCATGTGTCTTTGCTTTTAAGGTTTGATTTTAACATTTTTGTTCTAACTAAGATATAACTGTAAGCTGCTCATTGTTACCCTATGGTGAGATGGGGGGGGGGCAATCAATTTTATAAATAAATAAAATAAATAAATAATACTGAAAAAGAAATTCCAAAATTATCTCTAATACCACGAGGCTTCTTGAGGCAATGAAAAATCACAAGGTAGTCCTTTCTATGCAAAGCTCCCTCCCTTGGTTTCATAATAACTGCCTGTATAGCAGAGAGATGATCTTCTACACTTACGCAAGAAAAAAGAAATGGTGGGATTGAATGGAACCATAAGGCCTTAACAATTGAGAGGGAAACCCGGGCGCTAAATTAGAGTTAGCACATTTCTCTGGTTAGAAATTAGGAGGGAAGTCACTGGGACTCAGTGGACATAGCAATTGTGCAAAGGAGATGGCAATAACACACATATGGGAGGCAAGCTAAGACTTTCCATTATGGTGTTACCTAGTTTGAGTAATGAAACGTCTGCAAGAAAACAACCAAGCTCAGAAAGCATGAAAGAGTCCTCATTTCAACCCTGAGCTACAAATATTATCCTTTATTGTACAGATTGGTTGTGCCATCTGCTTTAATGAGGTTGTTTACCCATGAAGCTCAAGAGGGGAACTAGCTGTCTTGATGAGGTACTTTGCCAGTAGCATGTTGGTGGCTTCCAAGTCCAACAGGTGACAATCAAACATCTCCCTTTTCCAGAGAGAAAGACAAGAGAGTTAATTGGCCTGGACCTTTCCAAAGTCTTGGGTGTTCTCTGAACTGGAAGAAATGAAATCCAGTTGAAATAATTGGGGGTTCCATATACTGTTTTGATTTTTTAAAAACAAAATAAACATGCAATAAATCGCCATGAGCACCCTGCTAATTTGGGTGGATGTTGGATGTTTTACTTGGTTCTACATCCATTATTTCAACCCTGGAGCAGCAAGCAGTAGCATAAAACCTGACATCTCCACGATAATATCAACTCCAATGTTCTAAATGAAACAACAACCAGAGAGCCAAAGAAGACACTTTCTCTTACCCATTTCTACCCTTACACAGATGCTATTTTATTATGATGTCTTAGCTTCACTGCTCTCTGTGTACCGAACTAGATATTCCTTAACTTGCCTTCCCCCAACCAACAAGCAGGCAATAAAACACCCGGAATCCCTAAAGGGTGGTAAAATCCTGGCATGATTTAAGGAGGAAGACTCTGATAAGAAGATAAAAATCTAATAAACAGAGTCTAGAGAGCCTTGGTGAGTCTCCAGGTTCCGCCAGAATAAGCAAAACCCCTCCCAATGAAAACAAAAGGAGCTCTAATCTCATGGACATTCCTCTCTCCAACCATCTAAAGAAGAAAGCGAAGGCTGTGACCTTAACAGACTAAAGTTATGAGTCTAGTGACAAGAAAATATTTGGCTTGGTTCAAGACACACACACACACACACACACACACATACACACACACACACAATCTTTAATATCTACTTTCTCTCTCTCTCTATTCCCCCCCCCTCTCGTTTCCCACTCACGTACATATGCACACAACTGGTTGAACTGGAATAGCTCATCTACCAGGCCCAGTGTCTATGTAAAATCATTACTTCTGTCGGGAGTAACCCGACAGAAAGTCCAGCCATCAAAAGATTGCATTTTAATTCACGGTGGAATTATTACAATGAGTCTCTGACATCAACATTTAGGTCAAGATTGCACAACTGGTGTTCCAGGATTGCATGGGATCCTGTCAACTCTGAGAGGTGACCATCTAAGCTTTCCCAAAGTTGCAGGTAAATTGGAATTTATGACAGAAGCAGAACGTTAATAAAGACTTGGAAGTAATAGGATTCAGACTCAACAGATGATAATACCTGACCGATCTGTTCAGGTTTGGAAGCTAAGCAACACAGGGCCTGGTCAGCACCTGGATAGCTGATATCGAGGTGATCCCGGACCATGAGCTAGATTCAAAGCATAACAGCAACCCTGAAGAATGATAATGCAAACCTCTGTTACTGTTGAGTACATGAACACTGGTATCTCTATGAAGTTACTAGAAGTCAAACTTGATTGGAAGAAAATGTTACTCGATATGTTAACCTCATCACATTAGAAACATAGAAAACTGATGGCAGAAAAAGATCTCGTGGCCCATCATGTCTGCCCTTTGAGTTTCTTTTTGTTGTTCTTGCTTTCTTTTTTGATCAATTAATTTTAGTTATTATTTTAATTTTTTTCTTATTTATGTTGGATGATTACTCAGTCATACCCATTCACCGGTAATGAGTCTACGAATTTGATTTCCATGGATGTTCCTATTAAATCAAGTTTAATTTTTATTATGGGCCCTCATTTGTTTATCCTGACTGGGTACATGGTTGAATCCATGGCCACTGGCACAACACTCAAAAGTGTAGCCCTTTATCCAAAGCACCAGAGAACAGGACAATAAACAACGGATGGAAACTAATCAAGGAGAGAAGCAACCTGGAATTAAGGAGAAACTTCCTAGCAGTGAAAACAATTAACCGGTTTCCATCACTGGAAACTTTTAAGAGGAGACTGGATGGTCTCTTGTCTGGAATGGGTATAGGGTCATCTGTTTGAATAGGGGGTTCGCCTAGAAGACCTCCAAGGTATCTTCCAGATCTGTTCTGACTCTGAACCAGATATCTTTCAAATATCTTCCAACTTAAGGCTTGATATATTTTAAGAAGGCTGGGGACAATTACTCAAACACAACTCATGCTTTTTTCAGGTCATTTAATGATAGGTGAGGATGGGTAAATCTGACAATTTCAGTGGTCCATTTCCCATTTTTTCCAATCTAAAGCTAGTTTCCCCCATCTGCTCTTTTTTTTAAAGTTTAGCTATTTTTTTTATATTTGCATGCACATTTCTTGTAATATTTCATTTTATTAACATTTTGTTTACTCTCTCTGTATTGTGGGTTATTATATTGCAGGGTTATTATTACCAAGGGCCAGGTTGGTTGGCAAAACATGGGACATTGGTCCATTGCTATAGCAACCAGGATGCAATCCTCATTTCCCATATCTTGGAAGCTAAAAGAAAAAAAGTCAAGAGTGGATGTGTAAACATTTGTAAAATTATCTTCTACTGTCACACAATTTTACTCTAACTCTTAATCATAATTCATTAAAAATTACTCCTTCCAAGTGAGGGCACTTATTTCATATTAAAAGTACTCAAACATGTTTTGCTTTGCCATAGAAATTCAGATTATGGTTAGTTGTGTGGTATCCGATGAATAAATGCTCATGTTGAATATACATTTATTATCTATACATTTATAAATGTATGAACCAGGAAAATTGCAAGTACATAATTTACGAATTAAGATTTAACTCAGAGCTAACAAAAATGATCGGTGAATGAATATTGTGTCTATTGAACTAGGAGATGTAGATGATTCCTTGCTATATTAGTACTTCAAAATAGCTTTTGGAATGATGTACATTTATACTGGATGCATAAGGAAATTCCATTAGAGTCTACTCCCTGGAAAAGGTATATAACACTGCAGACAAAATCAGTTATGGTTGGTTGACTAAATAACTAAATTTTGGAAATACACAAATTGAAGGTCTATGGAGGAATCAGTGAAATAATATATGTTTGATTTCTCACAATATATTGGATGTCAGGAACAAACAACCCCAAAGAATCAGTGCTTCTCTCATGCTCATGGCAGCTCTCAAAGCAGTTGGTGAACAGATTGTTGGATTCCTACATGAATCTATATTATTATGGTTTACCACATAGTCAGCCAGAGGTTTATGTTGGATTTGGCATTTTTATTCATCTTTCGAGTCTGTGCAGGTTCTCAATCATCCAGGTCATAGTTGTCCCAAAGGTTTTCCAAAAGGCAACTGGATTTTCTTGTTTTGTTTTGGTTTTGTTTTGGTTTTTCCTTTGAAAACATTTCACTTCTCATCCAAGAAGGATGAGAAGCGAAACACACTTACAAACAGACAAATAAACGTCGAAACAGATAGGTGCAAAGTTTAGCAAGCATGCATTGCAGTAGGAGTGAAACAAAACATTTTAAAAAAAGAGAGAGAGAAAACGACAGTTTGTAAGGTCTTACTTTCATTCCAAGAATGAGGTCAGGTAACTCAGGAGCCCAAGAAAACATGAAGAGTTTTGGATGGGGAAAAAATACTGTAAGTTTTCATAATGTGCACTGTTTACTGTTTTTTATGGACACTATTACATTTAACATGGATACGATGTGTGGAATTTCCTAACGAAGTCCAAATCAGAATTCCAGCCAAGCCAAAATAAATAAACCAATTATCAAGGAAGGCCTTCTCTTTTCTTTTAGAATGGACAAGACTTAATGTCACGAAGATTAAATGTTGCACTGTGTTCTAGGTTCAGCCTTTCTGGGCTCACATCCTTCTAAGGGAATATTTTTCTTATGGTATTTCAAGGGCAAACTGGTTTGAAAAGGTCCAATAGATAGAGACTTTCAGATGTCGTGTTGAAGATGTGCCAGTAATGCAAAGAAATGTTGACTTCAGTGTGTGATTAAAAAGAAAAGAAAAAATATATTATGAGTTAACTGCAAATTCCCCTTCTCTGCTTACCAGTTGATATGGCTGATAAACAAGAGCTATTTGGAAGAAAAAAAATAGCACTCTATAGGTGGGACAGAAAATTCCAAAATGTTGACACTGCAGAAAAACAAAACAAAACAAAACTTGGAACTATGCACTTCTGCAATAATATTTGGTCTCCCATAAAACAGAACACAATGCATACAGCATATTTTATGACCACTTAGGGGATTGGAAGGTCACTGCCCTCCAAAATGGCCATTTAATTGGTATTTTTATATTTAAGTAGGTATTAATTAAATAAAAAAATCAATGTATTAATTATGCACGTATATGTTTGTAATATTTACATAACTAATTACAATTTATGTAATGATGATTTTGTAGAAATATTAGAGAAACATTATTAATACATACAGAATAATTAGATTAACTACTTACTTAAATCACATTAAATTTCCTTTTCATCCTGCTCCACCCATTTCTTTTATCCTGAGAAAACCATTCTTTGGGACATGTGACTCTCCAAAAGCAAAATGGTAACCACACAATGTTTGTATCAGAGCTAAATGGAGATGTGAAAATGTGGCCCTTAAGGCCAGGTATGATATCAAACAGACCAGGGAAACAGTCCCTTAGAAAAGAGGCCAGGTATGATACTGACTGAGTTGGTAAGGCACACAAAATCTTTGTCTGTCTGTCTGTCTGTCTGTCTGTCTGTCTGTCTGTCCGTCCGTCCGTCCGTCCGTCCGTCCGTCCGTCCGTCCGTCCATTTATTTATTAAATTTGTTTGTTACCCATCACACCATGAGGTCACTTTGGGCAACTAATCATGTTACATTTCTGCTCATAGAGCCATGTTCTTCAACTCATCTGCCTGCCTGGACATCATTGGTCAATAGGCTTAAAGCTTGCGAGTCAACAGACTATCCTAAAGCTAGACCTGCAGTTAATGTGCTGCCGTCTTCTAAGAATAATGATTGTGTGAAAGGTTGTTAATGCTCAGGTCAAAATTGATGCCACGGTTATGGAAACAACAGTCCCTGCGATTGACCAATGACAACAAACATCAGGTTTGGACCAATATAAGATGAGTAGGTCATGCTGATCTTCTACTCTTACTTTGGTAATGGAATAATTGTTTTATCGAGAGCAAGCTTTTCATCAAACTTATTAGCCGGCATTTAATTCAGCAAACTGTTGGCAGAAGCCCCATTTATATGAAGCTTGGCCTTGTCCTGCAAGATGGAATTGTGGATTGAACTACAGGTAGGGCTCTTCTGGTTCTCAAAAATTCTTACAGGCAGGGGATTATAATAATCCAGAAAAACTACTTTGCTATGATTTGAAAAAAAAGTCTAGAAAAGAAGACCCATCATCCCATTCAGAAGGGAGAACAACTTGTATGTTTCTTAGGATATTGGGTGACGTCTTTAAGATAGCTGATCTAAATTTGTGAGGGAACCACTAAGCCTGTCAGTTTACCATACAGAATTTAAATATTCTGGCACATTTTATCCTAATCCCCAAGTCTCTGGGTGAGTGGGCAGGCAGATGAAGAAGGTAATAATGACAGAGATCAACTCTTCTGTTTTGTTTTAAAATACCTTGTAAGTCTATCACTTTCAGTTTCTTTCACTTTCTCACTTTGGTGAAGTTCATTTGACTGCATTTAAATTGTTGTTTTTTTTAAAATCACAATAATGTGTAGGAGGTTGGTACATATTTTCACACACCTATAACTATTTCTTTCTACAGTTTTGCCTAATGCATAGCTTTGTTTTTTCCTTGGCATATTTCAGACTGTGAATATTTCATATCGCAAATCTGAATGTCAAATGACAACTAAATTTTAATTTGCGCATTAACTTCAAAATGCAGCATTAGAAGTTAGAACAGGTTTCTTGTAGATCACAGTGTGAGTCAAGTTAGAAAACTAAAAAAGCCAAGTTGCTCAGAGATCGTTAAACCTCTATTTTTCTACAGACATATAGAACATAGAACAACCAGATGGGAAGGGACCTTGGAGGCCTTCTAGTCCAACCACTTACTTGATCAGGAGACCCTATACCAGTCCAGACAAATGGTTGTCCAATCTCTTCTTAAAAAACTCCAGTGATGAAGCACCCATCACTTTTGGAGGTAAGCTATTCCATTGATTAATTGTTCTCACTGTCAGGAAAATTATCCTTAGTTCTAATCACTTTTGTTGCTCTTGCACTTTTTCTAGAGTCTCAACATCTTTTTTATATTGTGGAATATAGGATGCAGTATTCCAAATGTGGTCTTACCAAGACCACATACTAAGTTGGTTCTATCTCTGATTGGTTTCCATCCATTTCTTCTTGTCCTGCTTTCAGGCACTTTGGAGAAAAGGTTGACCCCCCCTCTTTTTTGTGACAACCCCTTAGAGGTTGGAACACGGCTATCATGTCACCCATAGTCCTTCTTTTGATTAAAGTAGACATAATTCTTAATTCTGCCCTCCCTGGCTGCAAATAGATGCTCAAGGCAACATCTGAACATCTCACAGTATACATGCACACAAATACACAGGCAGAGACATACAGGCACCAGGCACCATATAAATGCACACACAAACACAGCCACAGACAGAAATGTACAGACACCAAGAATGAGTCTCTTTTGTTACCAAGGTATGCCAGTAAGCAGAAATTTGGATTCCATTGGCAATGAAACCGTACATCTGTCATAAGCCTGAACTAATCCAAACTGAACCATGTCCCACCAATAACCTGGCTTGTTGTCTTGTCACTCAGTGACATTTGCAGCCCTATTGTGTAATGACTTAAGGGGCTGTAATGGGTTGCATGCTGTTAAATGTCATCAAATGCCATGAATCATAAACAATTCTGGCTTTTAAAACCAGAGATTAGGGATATTTATGAAGTTGAGCCTTGAGTTTTGGCTTTCCCCAGTTCTTGAAGTTCAGAATGAATGTGGGCTGTTATATTTTATTTTCCTCCTACTTCCATTTACTGCAGGGAGCCTATCCCCAGGTGCCTTGTTCTGAAGGGGAAAGGTTGAACTTGATGCTAATTTATGCAGCTCAATATCTCATAGGCAATTGCTACAAAACTTTAAAGACCTAGTAGAAGAGAAGATTAGGCCATTGATGCCATTGATGGCAAAAGGTAATAGACTGGTTGCTTCCATCAAGTGTGAGTGGCAAAAGTTAATAGAACAGAACACAGAATAACTTAGAGTTGGAAGGGACCTTGGAGATATTCTAGTCCAATCCCCTGCTTAAGCAGGAGACCCTATACCATTTCAGACAAGTGACTGTCCAGTTTCTTCTTAAAAACCTCCAGTGATGGAGCACCCACAACTTCTAAAGGCAAAGAGTTCCACTGGTTAATTGGTAGGAAATCTCTCCTTAGTTCTAGGTTGCTTCTAATACTAATACTTCTAATACTAATACTTCACATGATCTTGATTCTATCCCTCTATTAATGCAGCCTAGGATTGCATTGGGTTTTTTGACTGCTGCAGCAAAATATTGGCTCATATTTAAATGATTGTCCACTAGGACTACAATTTATGTCATACATCCTTCATCCAGAGTTTAAGTTCACTTTTGGGTTTATTTAACCTTCCCAATCTTGTGTAGATTTCCAATACTTTTCCTCCCTAAAATAATCTTAGTAGGATGTTACAGAAAATAGAACATATACATTGCATTTGCTGTTGTAGAACACATTGAAGTTGTACTAGCTGTCTAGCTGTTAAGGGAACTGAACAATTTCAACCCAGCTCCTGAGAGAATAGGGAAGATTGACAGTTTGGCCTATAGGGCACGATATCAGAAAACTCTGAAGGTATTTGATTTGGTTGACAGTCAAGAGAAGCTACATTCTATAGGCTTCCGATTTGGAAGGAATGATTTGGAACCTCTTGTAATCCCACAAAAGCCTGAAAGAAGACATAGCTGTTTTAATGAGTAGCAGAGCGGTGCTGCATCCATAATATTCCAAAACATTTATTCTAAAACATTTTCATTTTGTGCCCAGCCCTAAAAGTATTCTATGGGGAAAAGATGTGGTCAATAATCAGTAATCTAGTAATTCCCAGGCTGGATTATTATAATAATTCTGAAATTATTAGATATAACAGCTGATAGGAAAGACACTATCCCAACTGTTAAATGCCATTCAAATTTACAACCAAGATCCATGCTACAGCATAGAAATTATTCTAATAAATTGTCCTATTATCCCAGAGAAAACCATTGCATCTGCCCACACTTAAGTGGAATGGGAGCCCTACCGTGTCAAACCACATTTAAGTGGTTTCTCCTTGTATTTTGACATGGTAGGGACTCCATAAAATGGTATATTAAAGTAATCATCCCTTAGTTTCTAAGAGAACCAGAAGATGTGAGGATCCTACTCCTCCTATACATACAATTTCAATAGCTTTGTCTTTCCTAAATAAGATAGTCTTGTAGCTGTCTCTCTCTGTTCATTGACTCCAGCTCCATTTTTCTTTCTATTTCCAACATGAATCAGGGACTTCCTCTGAGAGCTTCTTCTTGTCTTCTAAAAGATCCCAGTTCTACTTCCCACTCACCCCTTCCCATGCACAGTCACGCTTATAGCTCCTCTCTACTACAATTACTATTATTCTACTCTCTACAAATAAATGCTTGTGTTCTTAGACCATAGAATAATACTATTGGAAGGGACCTTGGAGGACTTCTAGTCCAACCCTCTGCCTGTGGCAGGAAATCCTATACCATTCCAGACTTTCTTTGAGCTTGAGGGATGGATACATGTGACCACAGAAAGAATAACAGAACAGAATAATGGAGTTGGAAGGGATACCATAGATCCTCCAGTGTAGCCATTCTACCTAAGCAACAGTCCCAGTTTTCCACCAAGTCCTGGAGGAAGAGTTGGCTACATAGCATTTTCTAACTCAAAGTCTAAGTCAAAGTATATATTCTGACAAAATAAGGATGAAAGAAGCAATGTCATCTTCAAAATCAGCTGTACCCATTACAACCAATTCTGCATGGGACAAACATCATGTCAATTAAAAACCAGGATCCACATGCACCGGCTGTCAGTCAAACACCACAATCCCAGATGCGTAGTTACGTATAGAGAGCTAAGTGGGAAATTGAAATAATTTAGGACAAGAAAATAAAAATATTAGAGTGCG
>JANHFL010002523.1:38749-52859 GCA_032468155.1 Oxyrhabdium leporinum | reverse complement strand
GAGGAGGAGGAGGAGGAGGAGGAGGAGAAGGAGAAGGAGAAGGAGAAGGAGAAGGAGAAGGAGAAGGAGAAGGAGAATCTCTCATAAGCATCCAAATATCTGAAACTCTGTCAGGTGATCATAGAACATAGAATACTGGTAATAGGGTTGGAAGAGACCTTGAAGGTCTCCTAATCCCACCACCTGCTCAAAAAAAGAAACTCTATTCCATTCCAGACAAATGGCTTTCCAGACTTCTTGAAATGAATATTTTCTTTGAAGATGTTTTTCAAGAAGCTTTTTGGATGAGAAGCAAAATGTCTTTTTAAAAAAACTCAGAAAGTCCAGTTGTCTCTTGGGAAAAAAAAAAAAGAAGCCCATTTGGGACAACCATGACCTGGATGACTGAGAATCTCCATAAACGTTCGAGAAGATTCAAGCCAGACTGATGACAGTGTTGAGATGCAATTTGTTTTCTTCTGAAGATTCCACTTTAAGATTCCCGATATCTACTAAACAATCCAGAACTCAGAAAGCAGAAAATATACTCTGACTCAGAGAATTAGTGCCAGAGAAGATTTTTTTTTTTCCACTTGGCCATGATCTCCAAGAAATATAAATGAGTTTTCATAGAGCCAAGAGGGAGAATCAATCACTTGGGCCATTTTTTTGGGGTCCCTTATACCCAATAACAGTAATGCAGTCACCTCAATGGCTGACTATTGAAGTTGCAATCCAATAGAACTAGAAGATGCCAGTCTTCTCATTGGCAAGCTTGTCCAAAGTGAGATTTATCGTCTTAGTCATTGGGATTCCACAGCAAGCTGCAACTTCATTAATCTTGTCCACTTCCTGTTGAATGAGAACCCTGTCAAAGGGGAAGTGTGTGGACTGAGGTCACATTCAGAATCAATGGTAGTGATTAAGGCTGCAACACATAACCCTGCACGCACACACACACACACACACACAGACACACACACACACACAGACACACACACGTCTGCCAATTAGTGTAAACATGTTCTGTTGATAGCTGGCTCTGTGGAATAGACAGATAGACAGATAGACATTAAGGGAAGATTGGAGGGGTGGCTATATAGTTTTGGAAAAAAAATATCAAGGGTTGTTTTTTTTGGGGGGGGTGGGGAGGTGTTGCATCACTTATTTGCTTAAACCCTCCATAGTGCTCAATGCAGATATTAAAACTCTTCCTAGAAGGACTAGGGCAGGGATGTCAAACTCACGTCGTCATGGCGGCATCACATGACATATCAGGGCTATTTTCCCCTGCGCTAAACTGGGCATGTTCATGGACAGCATGTGACGCATCCGGCCCTCAGGCCAGGAGTTTGACAGCCCAGAACTAGGGGTACTCAGGTAAGCGCCTGGTTCATTAAGGAAGTGCTTCAAAAAGGATTAACAGAACAGAATAACGGAGTTGAAAGGGACCTTGGAGGTCTTCTAGTCCAACCCCCTACTTAGACAGGAAATCCTATACCATTTGAGATAAATGGTTGCCCAATCTCTTCTTTAAAACTTCCAGTGTTGGAGCTCCCACAACTTCTGGGGGCAAGTCATTCCACTGCTTAATTGTCCTCCCTGTCAGGAAATTTCTCCTTAGTTCTAGGTTGCTTCTCTCCTTGATTAGTCTCCATCCATTGCTTCTTGTCTTGCCTTCAGGTGCTTTGGAGAATAGGCTGACCCACTCTCTTCTTTTGACAACCCCTCAAATATTGAAATACTCCTGTCATGTCACCCCTACTCCTTCTTTTAATTAGACTAGGCTAGGAATGAGCCACTAATTGGAGCCTTCCTCTAATGGGAATTCAAAAGACATTTTGGGTATGGAAGAAAGCAAAACCTAAGAACTCTGGCTAGGATGTCTATGTTTAAAATTAAATCAATTTCTTTTTTTGATAAAATTGTGTGCTGCGTGCCATTAATCTACTGGTGAGACAACCTAAATCAACCTTATCCAGGAAAGATATCCAGGATATTTTTTAAACATCTTTTATTGTGGAAAACTTTCATTTGTTACATACATTCATTGTAATTTAAAATCAAATTTTTGTTTGATAATTCCTTCCTTCCTTCCTTCTTTTGTCTTTTATTTTAGATCCCTTTGACTTTGCTTATTAGAAGCCACCTGGGAATGTCACAAGTCGTAATCCCGTGACCACAGAGATACTGTGACACTTGTAAGTGCAAGTACTGGTTGCAAGTTAATTTTTTCAACATCACTGTAACTTTGAACAGTTGCTAAATGAATTGATTGAAAATTGAAGGATATACCTGTACTTTGAATTTACTTGGATTTCCCCAAATATACGAGCTTCTCAATGGAAAATGCTAGGGATGTAATGACTGAAAACAATTCCATTTTCATATATGATTCCTTAAAAAGTTTTAACACTGAAACATTTAATTTGTTCAACTTGTACCCCTAAAATTGGAAAGCCACATGGGAGTGTGCCTGTTATGCAATTGTTAGCTTACATTTGAGGCATCTTATTAATTGTTTATTTTTCTCAGAGTAAAGGTACATTTTACCTAAAAATTTTGCCAAATATATATTTTGCCTAAAAATACAGCTGTACATTGCTATATGCTTGCTATGGACTTCTGCATCCATAAAACATAATCTGAACCTGACATCTACCAAACTTTGCTTCACACCAGTGTGGTGGGACACAACAAATGCTTCAACACCTGGTTTTATTTCCCAAGCCTTTCTCTTACAACAACATTCTGCTACCACTTCATGTCCTCACTTTGGAACTAAGAGAAAACAGTTTTTAAAAGGAGCATATTAATTGATATCCAGTTAAAATGTGCCTGCTGGTTTCTCCAAAGTTTCTTTCCTTATAAAACAGGTTTCTATTTTCCTATCTTATTCTCAGATAATTTAAGAGTTCCATTTTAACTTCTCTTGGGGCAGAAGAGGCAACTATTGCTGGTGCTATTTTCTGTGATAAGTTTTTTCAGTCCTCCTACTGTATATTCTCCTTGGTTGCTCTCACTGAACAAACCAGAGGATTTTATTTTGATTTTTGCAAAAAAAATAGCAATCTTCTCCTGGTGTCTTCCCACTGATTGAACAGGAGATTCTAGTAGACCATATACTTAGCAAGCAGTTGGACTAGGTGACCTCTAAGGTTCCTTCCAAGTCTGTGATGGCCTCTCTGGTTGGATGAACACACAATGATGGACAGGGGCATTCATATGCTTCTTAGCTCCAAGAATGTCACGCACCAGAGAACCATTCCACTGAAATTTTTTCTTCTTTAAAATAATTTTTGAAAAGCCTTTTCCATCATATTTTTATACAGTTGGATAAAATACTAATAATATTTCCACCACAAGGATTGAGGCTACAGGCACTAAAAAAGAAGTTGTGTTTTTTTTCTACACAGCAAGAAAAGAATAAGTGGAGCACAACTAAAGTTACATGAAAAGCCAAAATATAAATATACAGAATAATGGGAAAAAAGATTAAAACAATTTGGATGGCTGGAGAAAACAGAAGGAATTTTGAACTCAATATTCATCCGGAAGATGGCTGCAGGAGAGTTTAGCTGTCCTTCCAGAAAGCAAAAATTAATTTGCTTTGGCCAAATTAAAATTAATTAAAATTATGCAATGTTGCCCTTGTGTTAATTTTAATAGTGAGGTTGTTGTGATTTAAGGCTACAATTAGTTCTAGTGTTTGAAAGAAAGCACTGTAATCGAGACAGGACATTTTAATAATCCTGGTTATAAACATTTAATACATCATCTTTAGGGACTCACAAACACATTGTAATTAACTTTTACAACTGAAATAAATCAGATTGCATTAGCATATTGCAAAAAGAAAAAAATAATTTGCATGATTGAGAACAGCTTCGGAGAATTATGTATAACAGGCTCTCGTGTAAACACCAGTGTGCAACTGCACTCCAACTTGTACTGTTTTATTAGAGGGGTGTGCCTTCTCCTTTAAAATAAAAAAGTGAAAAGAAGAAAGTGTTTTGCACTTTTGCTTTTCATGTCTCCCTCCGTGATTATGGCTAACACTCAGATCACCTCATAGTAAAAAAGACATCGAGTGTCTATAATGGGCAAGGTCGTTTGAATGGCTTTCAATGAAAGGATTAAGGCTTTTGTTGTTAAAACATTTTTAAAAGGTCTTTGACATTTCACACTGCCCAGAAGAAACCGGCAAGACTATTTATTGAATAGCAGAACTGGAAGGGACCTTGGAGGTCTTCTAGTCCAACCATCTGCTCAAGCAGGAGAACCTATACTATTTCAGACAAATGGCTGTCCAGTCTCTTCTTAAAAGCTTCCAGTGATGAAGCACACCTCCAGAAGAGAAGCAACCTAGGACAAGGGAGAAATTTCCTAAGAGTTGGAACAATCAATCAGGAAATTTCTCCTTTATGCTAGGTTGCCTCTCTCTTTGATTAGTTTCGATCCTGTCGTTGTTGTCTTGCCTTCTGGTGCTTTGGAGAATAGGTTGAGCCCCTCTTCTTTGGGGCAGCCCCTCAAATATTGGACATCAAATATCATGGCTCCTCTAGTCCTTCTTTGTTGAGGATGATGGGAAATGCAATGCAAAACATCTGGAAGTCTCTATTTTAGAACTTCAGATTTCTAGATATATGTATATGCAATTGATTAGACATCAGAGAAATATAAACTATGTCCTACTTAAGCAGGATTGGCTTTAAAAAGGTGTTGTGTTTTTCTCATTTGATTTTTTTGCTCTGCCAACCATTTTGTACTGCTGTTCCTTACCATCCATACAAAACATATTTCAGGGATTTAAAAATATATATTTTTACACTTTCTTTTGGCACATCATTTCTTGATTATTCCTTTTGCTTTTCATTCCTGAATTTGAAAAGTAATTCTCCTTTTGATATCCATTTATCTGTTTAGTTTCAGGATTGGGCTGTACCTCTTTACCCATAATTAACTAATAATTAATTAATTCTGCTTGCAATTTATACACTAGTTTATGACCATAATAAAGATTTGACTTGATTTTTTTTACAATTTGTTTGTGTGAATAGATTTGGTTAGACAATGGTTAGACAATAGACAATGGGGCTCTACTAGAATAAACAATTTTATTCTAAAATAAAATATTCTCAATAAAGAATAAACTAGAAGAAAGAAGCTGATTAGATGAGCCAAAGGTTATCCCATATATTATTGAAGTTACGTTAACAAAAACTTTATTTTACTTTAAATTCAGATCTGTGTTTTCCTGTGCAAAGGTAACAGGAATGATGTGCACTTTTAAAATGTATTTGCAATCTCCTTACTTCAATATTACATACTTATATTTGCATAGATTTCTATACATTATTCCATTCATCAGTTAGCGATAAAATATTTTATATCACTTTCTGAAACAGGGCAAAGCAGCATGATAAAAACTGCAAAATGCAATGTTCGATTTAAGCAGCTTAAGATGACAGTTGAAACATAGGGATGAGTTATTTTTGTTTCACTTTCTGAGGCAAGAAAAACCAGCATTTTTTTTTTAAAAAAAAACCTCTACAGCTTAATATGAGCAGCTCAAAACAACATTTGAAACTCTACCATACAATTGGATTTGCACTGAATTAAAAGCAGAATGCAAAATGGTTGTGTAGCCAAAGGAGGGTAAAACCCAAATACTCCTGCTCCCTGTCCAGTATGGGAGTCCAGACATTATTTCTGATTTTTTATTAAGGCTTTATGAAAACTTAGTAAGACCTGAAATATTGCATCAAGTTTTGATCAGCACGTTATAAAAAAAAATGGAACAGAAGTTGCCTTCAGAACTTGTGGGAGCGTCATCACTGGAAGCTTTCAAGAAGAGACTGGACTGCCATCTGTCAAAAATGGTGTAGGGTCTCCTGCTTAGGCAGGAGGGTTGGACTAGATGACCTACAAGGTCCCTTTCAACTCTGTTATTCTGTTATGTAGAGACTTTGGAAAGAGTGCAGAGAAGCTAACAAAGAGCTAAATATATGAAGAATGTTGCAGGAATTGGGTATGGCTAATCTAGTGAAAAGAAGGGGGGGTTGACATGATATATGAGGGGCTGCCACAAAGAATTTTCCAAAGCACCCGAAGGCAAGACAAGAAGCAATGGGTGGAAACTAATCAAGGAGAGAAGCAACCTAGAACTAAGGAGAAACATCCTAACAGTGAGAACAATTAACCAGTGGAACGGCTTGCCTTTGGCTGCTCCATCACTGGAGGCGTTTAAGAAAAGACTGGACAGTCACTTGTCTGGAATGAGGGGGTATAGGGTCTCCTGCTTGAATAAGGGGTTGGACTAGAAGACCTCCAAGGTTCCCTCCAACACTGTTATTCTGTTATTCTCTTTACCAAATAGCAATGAATTTACTTTCCAATTATCTGAGGACAGCCATGTACGTGAGACTTAACTTCTCTTAGTTTAGAAACATGTTCATTCAACTTTGCTTGGTCTACAGCTGTATTAAGGTCCGCTATAATCTGTTGGCCATTTATCTTCTTAAAATGGGAAAGATGCCCATTTCAATAGCAACAAGCAAGCATTTTTCTCCCTCTGGCCTGAGGTCCATGGAGTCAATGTTTTTTTCTCCTCGTGGACTATTCCTTATTGATTTTTTTGAAGGAGTAAGTTAATTAACAGAAGACATGAAGCTTGTTGCATAATTAACAAGACATTTACCTAAAATCAATAACCTAATTGCCACACCTACCATACTTTGGGAATAGTGTTTATCCTATTGAGAAGACATCATTTATATCTCCATCTTAGCACAATGACTGGAGTGTTGTTCAAGAGACCAGCCAGATCTGTAAAGTGATAATTTATTGAACAATCAATTAAACATTTTAACCTTGAAATATATAAACAATTAATGAAGACCAAGGCCACCAGTTGAACTGTAGATCATAGTTCATGCTGAACTATGCGTGTTATTCTCTTAGCATCTGAACTTCTCTTGAACTGTGGCATAGGAGAGATTTAATAATAATAATAAAAAAAAAAACAAGAGAGTAACACAACTTTCTCCAGAGTGGTTCATCTTTCCAGATGTCTTGGACTTGTGATTCTCATAACTCCCTTGTTGGAAGTGAAGAATTCTGGGACCGGTAGACTCAATATAGATGAAAGGTGCTAAGTCGTCAAAATCTGATAAAACAAAAAGCTAAATAAAACCATCAATTATTGCACTGTGGATTCAAGAATTGACTTTCAGATCTTACCTTTCTGTTAGCATTAGGAGGATCCGCCCATTATTATTTTGTTCAGTTTCTCATTTTTTTTCCAGCCTTAAACCACGTCAGTGAACTTATCTGCATGCTTTTTCAACAATGCATGCAGGAAAGCATGCTCCCGGGCTCATGCGTATCTTTCAATATGCACATTAGCGTGTGAAACCACTCTGCAATCAACTATCACTAACCCTTCTATTTCCTCCTGATGTCGGTGTGTGCTGTGCACAATTCTCTTTAAAAGGCCTGTGTCTCTGCACACATTTATACATGATACGTTCTGCGTAGTACATCATTCTGCTTCGTGTACACGTTCACGGAATATGAAAAATGAATTCCTTACTTGGCTGTTGCATTTGAACCTCATCCATACTAATTTTGCAAACTAGAGATAATAAGTGGAAAAATGCTAGCTCTGAAAAAAAGTCCTTCTCCTCCTCTTCCTCTCAGTGAAGCAGACACCATCCTGGGAATCACCTAATAATTGTGCTGAATGTTGTCACATTTTCTAATGTCCCGAAAGCACCCTTCTTTCCCAAACTTAAACTTTTATTTTTTGTGTCCCTGAATCTCCTTTTCTCTCTGGTTTGCTCTTTCTTGGAATTGTTGCTTTTGAGTTCACTGGACTTCTCGGGTAAACTAGAAGGGAAGGAAAGGGAAAGGAGAGTCCAGCTAATCTTTTCAAATTAGCACAGTTCTGTATCTGGAGGGCCTCATTAGATGCGTGTCTGAGATTTATCAGTTCTCATTTGCTTAATATTGGGCCTAACTTTCGGCTCCTGGCCCTTTCAGCAGGGGGTAAGTGCGAATAGGGAAGAGTCTTTTGTCACTGCCATGCAAACTCGCTAATTTGCTCCGCCTAATAAAATTACAAATGAACGTAGCTTTACTTGTGCTGCCTTTATAAGTTATAATAACCTTGGTCCCCCCCTAACCTCCTGCTAGCTGAATTAATCAGATCGTATTAATATTTCTTCTTACTTTTCTTTTAACTGGTTCTTCTCTTAATTAAAGGGGCCAAAGACGTAAACAGGGTAGGTGACTGGAATGTGGTGTCGGGTTATAAACAAGACTCATTACGAAGATGGATGTCCCAGCAGACTGCAGAAATTGCTTAGTCGGCAAGGAAGCATTTTGTAATTTCCTTGCAACTAAAAGGACTAATGCAAGAACTTTACCTCCCTTCCCCCCTTCCTCCCTTACCTGCCTTTTTTTTAAAAAAAATGTATAAAGGATAATAATGTTGGTAAGTTAAGCAAAAAGGGGACTGATTTGTCCATCCGTTCAGAAAAGTAGTTTGGCTTGCAGCTCTGCACTTCGGAAAACTCACTGAGCAAAAATTGAGATCCTGGAATTGGGAAACTAAAGAATTCTAAAATTATTTGGGATGCATTATGCATTTTTATTATTATTATTATCTGAAGCTGAAGCTGTTTCTCTAAGAGACACGATAAAGAGGAAGTTTGCTCTAGATCCTGAATGCAGTGTTTCTGTTTTTTAAACTTTAATATTTTGATTTGTCTTTGATTTGTCTGCACACAGTTCATGCCATGTTTACTCAAAAGTAAATCCCAAATTTTCAAAAAAAGGTTTACTCTCTGGTATGCATGCCTGCAACGATAGCTGTATTTCATTGCAATGAATTTTTAAAAATTGCTTTTTATAGAAAGCTCCCAGATTAACTAATCAATATTTTTATTCTTAGTCATGCATATATTAGTGGGAAATTGTATGTAGTTTTAGCCATACAATTATCAGGGGGAAATTGTGTATAGATGTTACAGACAAATGTTCCAAAAAGGATTATTTTGATATTTAGTTAAAAACAGAAAGGTAAATATATTTTCTATAATCTTTTGTTCTTAACTCTATTATAACTTTATTCTATGAATATATTTTATTTTTTAATAAAGGCACTCTGATAATTGGCTAAATATATACTGAAGAATATTTTATTGTTGCAGTTGGTAATGTATATATTACTTGTACAATTGAGAGCTCAACTGCAAAGCCTATCCACGCTCAAATTTATTTCTACAATTTACTATTTTTGTAGAATACTTTTCAGATTATGCTTCTCAAAACATCTCATAACTATAACATGCAAAATATTATTAGTATAAAAGCAGAAACCTATAACCTAAAATAGAACACATAAGGGGGGAAAATAGCAGCAACAAATATCCTGCCTCTCACTTTAAAAACGGAGTCTCGGGATTGTTCAAAAGCTAATAGATGATGAAATGAATTAAATATGTAATATACTAGAGAGAATGGACCATATTAATATCCATGCATATGTAATTAGCTTTTCTAAAATACTGTGTATGCTATTTTAATAAGAACAATCATTGACAATAGCAAAACCATGAACAGACTGCTAAATAGATTGAGTATAACATGGCTTAAGTCAGCAAGTCCCAGACTTAATTATGAGGACTATCACAGCATTGTATATAGTTTCTGAGAGCTATCAATCAAGTCAGGTTCAATCTTACAGTGTTTCAATGTACAAGTTGTCCACAGGATTCCAAAAATAACCCAACCTTTATTTTAAAACCGATAGCCACTATTTAGCCAATAATGGCTAAAATTGCAACACATTTTCCACCTGAAATTTGTGCAATTTCATACACAAAAACCAATCTTTGTGGATGCTCAAGTGAGAAAGTCAACAAAAGATCTTGAGCATAGTTTAGGATATGAATTTATATCTTTAAAAACCAGGAATTGCCAGGACTACCTTATGGACAACCTCTAGACCAGAACTGCACCGAATAACAAGATTGCAATATTTATGGGGTTGCCACAAAGAAGAAGGGGTCAATCTATTTGCCAAAGCATCTGAAGGCAAGACCCAAAGCAATGGGTGGAAACTAACCACCCATTGAGAGAAGCAGCCTAGGACTAAGGAGAAATTTCCTAATAGTGAGGACAATTAAACAGTAGAAGAGAAGTTGTAGGTGCTCCCATCACTGAAGGCTTTTAAGAAGAGACTGGTCAGTCACTTGTCTGGAATGAGGGGGTATAGGGTCTCCTGTCTGAATAGGGGGTTGGACTAGAAGACCTCCAGGGTCTGTTCCAACTCTTGTTATTCTGAATTTGAAATCCAATGGTTTGAGATTCAGCCTCCTTTTGTAGGCAAATTCATATTCCCCTCGGATTTGGTAGAACTGAAAATTGTAGGACATGGCAACCAAAATGATTCAAGAAATAAAGCAACTCCCTTCTAAGCACGGCATTTTCTGTAGCATATTTTTCTGCCTCTCAGCATCTCTTTAGCTGACTACAGTTCCTAATCTGAAAAAGGATTTCCTAAGAGGATTTCCTTCCTGATTATCTTTCCCTGGTTTTTTTTTTTTTCCCCTTTGGTGTGGGGATGTTTGTGAGCATGTGTATATGTGTGTGTTTCAATCTAAGGAGCCAAGGGGTACGAGATTACCAAAAGAATATTTTGTACTGGAGAACAACTTTTACACATCCCTTTTGGCCATTCTGTCAACAAATAACTTCAATCAGACCTCCCTTCATTTATGAGAATTTCTCAAAATGCTCTTCTTCTTTGAAAGAACGAGAACTTAAAGGGGGGAAAAAATATATACCAATGGCTTTTTCTGCATGCTAGAAAATATTATCTTTGCAGTAGGTAATTTGCCAGCTTATTCACATCCTGTCTCTGAGCTTCTGGGGCATGCGGGATTTTTCTGGATTGAAAGAATGATTCATCAAGGGTAGTTTAATGCTGTTAGAGTAATTACTCTTCTTTTTCTACGACTATCTATTGGCCATTATTTGCAGGAAGATAACTATGGTTCCATGAAAATAATAATAGAGTCCGAGTGTGGGGACCTTAATGAAGCCGTAACAAAGCAACATTTTTTTTTAAATGTTTGGCACAACGTATCTCCCTAAAATCACAACTGCTTTCAAAATCTGGATACTCCTTGGACTTGAAACTCTTTCTGCTGAATGCAATCAGTTTTGGAGAGTGCCTCGGACTGATAAATACAGTAGTGCCTCAGAATCAAAATTATAATACATGCCGTGATGTATGTATTTCTTAAGATTTTTGGCAGGCGTTTACTGGTTTACTACTCTGCTGATGAAGTTTGCGAGTAGTTGTGTATGCATTTCTCGGAAAGATAAATCGCCATTCTTCCCAAGGACTCTCGCTGAGGCCACCTTAGTGAAGGGGAGTCTGTGTTTATCTGGACTTCATTTCACTTCCCCCTTCCCCTTTCACTCTCCCTCTCTCTTTTTCTCCTCTCTCTCTCTCTCTTTCTCTTTCTCTCTCTCTCTCTCTTTCAGAAAAAGCTTGACAAGGCATCTTGATCATTTCCTCATTCGGAGGCCTACCCACGGCCCAGCACACCACCAACTCTCCCCCCCCCCCCTTTGAAATGTTATTATACTGTCATGAGCCTTTCTTCACTCAGGACATAGCTTCATTTCCACCTTTTGTCTTAGCATGGATCTGAATGATGCTCTTTCAGCAATATACGGGCGTTGAAACTCCCATGTTGCCCGCTTGCATAAATATACAACACCCGTCTTGGCTAATAATTCACTTCAGGCCTGGAAAAACCTCAACTTCCTTTATTGGCCAGAATCTCTGGCAATTCCCAACAGCTGTATGTTTTCACCTCTGAGGATCCTTATCTTCAAGTTTCCATTTGTCTCAGCACTATTCCAGTGGATTGCCAATAAAAATGATTCCCATTTTTATAACCCCTGAGAATCTAGGAAGCTAGGTTTTCAGAAAAGAAAAGAAAAGAAAAGAAAAGAAAAGATAAGAAAAGAAAAGAAAAAAAGAAAAGAAAAGAAAAGAGAAAAGAAACTTACTTTTTTTATTTTCTCTTTTTTTTTGTAGGTGTGAGCACGTCTGCAAAAACACAAGAGACTCAGTCCATCTCTCTGTTTCCAATTTTCTAATCTCGAAACGCATTTCATCTTGTTTTTACATCTGTTTGAGACTTATTTACAATTTTTTTGCATCAAAATTCAGGTAGATTTCCATGTACCTTACTCTTAAAATAAGCATTTTTCACCAGATTTTATGTAAGGAGCTCTTGTTGGCAGTTTCCTATTATAAAATGACTCTGGAAAAAAAAAAGGAAAAAGAGAAGAAACTTTATTTGATATACACTTTTTGGCCTGTGGAGAACATTGCACTGAATGAAACATTCTGAGAAGCATGAATATGGAAGGATGTCTTGATTTCAGTGGTATACTGAGGTTGCAACTGCAAATCCACTAAGTTCTTCCCCAGTTGCAAACCAAACAAAATTCTATCTCATCCTTCAGGCAAGCACACCCACACAATTAATTCTTTCCGCATAAATGAAAACAAAACAAAACAAGAATTCTGTAGATGTTTCCTGAAAGCCCATGACTCCCTTTAAAACATCTCTTCTTCAACGTATTTCAGAATAGGAGACCCAGCAGTGCCGTGATGGAGAATTAACTCTATGCACAAGTTGGAATAAGGATTTTTTGTCACTTCAAACGAAAGCAAAAAGAATGACAGCTAGTGGATTACGTATTTGCAAACATGATAGGAAAACTGTCTGTTGTCCTGCCAAAGAAACTGGAGATTGTAAAACAGCCTTGCAGCCATATGACAAAGATATAGTTCAGGAGATGTAAACATGAAATTCAGGGAAATTTGCCAGGTTAAACTTATCCGTGCCACTCAGTTTTATGACTGAACAACTGTTTACTAAGGAAAGATGTATGTCTGCTGATAATGATAACACAGAGAGCGTACATAAGTGCTCATTTTTATGAAATGGCCAATTGGAGCAATCTAATGAAGGCGGGGGGGATCTTTAATTTCTCACTGCTTTCTGGGGAACGTTGCTGCAGGACTCTAAGAGGTCAAAATGCTTAATTCCTTCTTTTATTTATTTGGCAATAAACTTGAATCATAATCCCCCCATTGTATGATGCCAGAATTCTGAAATTCTTTCAAAGTATGCATACATGTGCATACATACATGCATGCATGCATGCTCACATGCATACCATACTTACACCTAATCTGCAGGGATTTATCTACCTGTTATTTTTCATACAGAATCTAAGAAAGAGCCCCGGTGTGCTAAATTTTCTTGCAATGCATTATTCTGCCCTTTCTCCCTGTCTCTTTTCTTGCAAATCCAACGAAAAGTGCAGGATTTAACTAGAAGGTTACTAAAGCACAGGATCTGGAGACATTTCATCAGGACTTAAATATAAAGTTGCCCCATTAAGTTCCTAAAACCAAGATCTTTGGAAAAAAAATATTAAAATCTATACAGTTGCCGCTTTTGAACTACTAACCCTCCTTTTTCTAATGTCTTAAAATATTGGATATTATCCAAAACAAAAACAAAAAAAACCCCTTATATTGGACACACAAGTTCAGATATTGGATTATTCAAAGGACTGCTTTTCTATCAAGGTCAAGATAATTTTACAACAAGCCACTCTCTTTATAAGATTTCCTTGAGCTCAGAAAATGACTGCTATCTCAGCTATAACTTATAGTCATGTGGTAAACATCTAGATATTTGTCCTGGGTTAGTCTGATGCTGTTGGCAGTCTTATTCACAGAGCATCGGGCCAAGTATATGGCCAAGATTAAAATAATCAGGAAACTGAAATCTCCAGAAAGAACTCTCTTCATAAATGGCAATGAGACTGATTAAAGGTACAATATTATGCGGGTAGAGAAAAACACTGACATTTTTATGTTTATCAAGAAATGGGGTCTTATTGCTAGGTTTGGAGTTTGGGATCCTGCCTCCCTGCCTCCCTTTCTGCCTCCTTTTCTTTCTTTCTTTCTTTCTTTCTTTCTTTCTTTCTTTCTTTCTTTCTTTCTTTCTTTCTTTCTTTCTTT
>JANHFL010002522.1:180436-192110 GCA_032468155.1 Oxyrhabdium leporinum | reverse complement strand
TTACTTGGATCTAATTGTGTCTGACTGCTGAATGAGTTATTGGAACTTGGATGGAACGCTGACAATAACCTGAATCTTCATTTTTCAAATTGGCAGCTCCCGTTTACTGGGGCTGTTTGGGGTCCTGAGCCCCATTTGTCATACATACTGATGAGTCAATACGAAATGTTTGCATTTACCTCTGTTCATCTTTTGGCTATATGTGGAGAAGTAATTTTTCTATCCATTCAGATTATTTGAATGGAGGATAACATAGAATCATAGATTGTAATGGACCATTCAAGCTTTCAGGTTCAACCTCCTGTTCATTGAGTAAAAGCATCAAGGCTGTCTAGCCTTTGTGTGAAAACATTCAGTGAAAGGGGATCCAACTAACTCTTTGAGTAATATCAAACTATAAGCTTCCCCCCCTTTGTGGTGTGTGGCATCCTTTCAGGTATTTGAAGGGTGCTATATATCCTCCTTTAACCATCTTTTCTCAAACCTAAACAAAAGTTTTCCAATTTCTCTTTATGAGGTTTTGTTTCTAATTCCCTGATTATCTTCATTGCACTTTTATTGGTCAGCTACAGCTTCTCTAAATCCTTATTAAAGTGTAGTGTTCAGACTGAGATTGTTGAAGTAGAGGGCAACAATTACTTCCTACGACTTGCAAATAATATTTCTGTGGATGCAAGCACATAGCATTGCACTTGCCCAATTTGCCACTCTGTTATACAACTATCATTTGCAATCAACTCGTGATCAAAAGTCTTTTATTGCAATGATTTTTGATAAGTTAGGTATCTCCCTTTCTATAATCTTGCATTTGATTTATGTGTCTGAAATGAAGATCACCACACTGTTCTCTTTTACATTTTATTCTGTTATATTCAGCTCTGGGTTTTTAATTTAACTTCTCTTGGCTGTTAGTTATTTCACCCATTTTTGTATCATTTTGAAATATGATAAATATTCCTTCCACCTCTTAATCCAAATAATTAGTGAAAATTTTGAATTGTAGGGGATTCGGGACTGATCCTTTTGGTACCACTTGATACCATCTAATTTGATCATGGGGCATTACTGATTTTCAGGCCAGGTATATCTTTCGTTCTCATGAGTGCCATCCAGACCACAGTGTGCTAATTGACATGGCATGGGTACTCAGGTAGTCCTCATCTTATGACCACAATTGGGACCAGAACTACCATCACCAAGCAAGTTGGTTGTTAAATGAATTGCATCTGATTTTACCACCTTTTTTGCCACTGCTGCTTAAGCAAATGAGGAATCCCACATTGACTTTGCTTGTCAGAAGCTGGCTGGGAAGGTTGCAAAAGGTGATCATGTGACACTAGAATGCTGCCAGCTGTTGTAAATACAATAAGATTTCCAAGTGCCTGAATTTTGATTACATGGCTGGAGATACTACAGTGTTGTAAGTGTGAGGATCAGTCATAAGACACTATTTTCAGCACTGTCGTAACAGTTGCTAAACAGATGGTTGTTAAACCAAGAATTACCTGTACTTGTTCAAATGTTTTGCTGAAGGTAAGATATACCACAACATATATCAGTTAAGAAAGTTAATTAAAACCAGAAGTAAATTATTTTGGAGTTAAAATATTAAACTAGGCGCTGAAGTCTCCATCCATGGGTTTACCAGATAAATTTAGGATAATCTCTGAGCTTAATTTTACAGATGTGCATGTACGTGAGAACTGAGTAAGACACTTTGAACTATTTGAACAAGTAAAATAAAATAGGTATATTTCTTCAATGGGATATTGAGATTGAATTTTGCCATCAACCAGTTTTGTCACCCTCTCTGTTTCAGACCAGCATTAACAGTATGAGTGTTTACAGTGAAACTGGGGACTATGGAAACGTGAATATTAGTGGTGAAATTTGTCTGCAAATCAGCTACAGCTATAAAACAGGAGGACTTAACATACTTGTAAAAAAATGCAAGAACTTGGCCGTTGCTGATGAAAAGAAACAAAGAACAGATCCGTAAGCAAATCTTTCTCTTTTTTTTTACTAAACTGCTGTTTATTTACTATCCTAATTATGTTTGCTAGTTAGATTTGTCTTCCACAGATCTACTGTTTAGTACAGTAGAATATCTTACACTCATATTTGGGTTGGAGTTTGCAAAAAGTAAAAGATAGTATGAGTTTCTCCCATATCTTATTGAAGCTTTACTTTAAATGAGATAAGAGCCATATCATTTTTATTCCTTGAAAAGTTTGAGAAACTATAGTTGCTTCAGTTCATGAAATCTAGAATTGGCTCGGTGAGATGGGCCACATAGAAGTTTAATAATAAAATCAATCAATCTGGAGATGGTGAACTGGTATGAATATTTTTCCAGTTTGATAACTTCAGTGCTACACTGCCTGGGAGAAAAGACTTAATTTTGGTGAAAGGAAAAACCCATGTTTACCGCTAAATGCCTTGTGCTGGTATTCTTCTCATTTCTTATCCTAAAAACTTTCCAGTTAGAAAATGCAATTTTAAGTTCTGATTGTCAACTGACCATAATTCTCTGCAGTTTTGTTCTGGCATGTGTGATTCAGTAACAATAAAAAAGAACCAGAGTGGAACAATTGTTTTGTTCCTTTGTTTTTCTCTACAGTTATAACCGTAAAAACAATCAATTTAAGAAAGAAGCTGAATTTTACTGCCTTCTCCTGTCCAAAAGTAAATGATGGGGAAAATGAGAGGATTATAGCTTTTCTTCCACATTCTTTTGCAAATAATAGAAGGCTCTTCAAGAAAAGATTTCTCTCAGTGCACTAAGACTGGAGAATGAAAGAATTCATAGGAGTCTTTTGTGGTGTTCATGTTTCCTTCCTTCCTTGTTTTCTATAAGTGAAAGTAATTCTGGGTACATTGAAGCCTCTTGTACCTGCCTGAGTAGGTACAAATGGTAGGAAGGAATGAGGATAAGGAATAAAAGGCTGAATAGTAAGGCACGAATTTTCCACAAGCCATTCCATGTTCCAGCCATTATATATATTATATATATATAATCTCCCCACAAATACATATTGATATAAATATATATTTTAAATATATATATTTAAATATATATTTATTTGAACTCTATATATTTCCAATATATCTCTTGCTACATAAAACAGACAAAAAACATCTGCTGTACCACAACACATGAGAGCAAATAAACTAAAGCATAACCTTTCTGATGTCTCTGATTTAATTTTGACAGTGTTATACATAAGAATTTTCTGTATATGTAAATCCTACATGTTTGTATACCAATATACAATACCAAATACCACTACCAAAACTTTTAGCAAAATGGATAAATCATCTATTATTTATTCTGTAGTTATGTCAAAGCATATCTTCTGCCAGACAAGTCTCGCCAGAGCAAAAGAAAGACAAAAATAAAAACTAATAGCACTGATCCAGAATTCAATGAAATGCTTAAGGTAAGGTAGGAACTGGGACAACACCATATTTATTAATATTTTCTTCATGGTCAAAATGAGAAATTATTGGTTGGTTGGCTGAAATTATTATATGCTGCACAGTACCTGCATGGTAAAGATGTCCTTGAGTTGAGCTGTGTTTCTGATGACTCTCTGGACATGTCCAACTAGTTTTTGGGTTGCACTTGTAAGTGATTTGCTCCTACTTTCCTCAGAGATGTTCTCAACTTCCCATTCTAGCCTTCAGCCCTGAGTTTCCTCGATATCACCCATCCATGTGCCTATTTGTTTTAATCCTCTTTGTATAGATATTTTTGAATTTACCGTTTCATCTAAAGCTACCCTCCCATATTTGTATCATCCACAAAATCTTGTCATCCAGTTCCATCATCTCAATCATTGGTAAACATTTTGAATTGCATAGGGTCAAAAGTAATCACTGTGGCATTTCACTTGATTCTTCTCTCAAAGATGAAACTAGAGTGTTCAGCCAACTGACCCCATCTAACAGTAGTATCTTCTATGCCATATTTCCCATTATTTATTTATTTTAAATGTTTGTGTCATCCAATTCCAAAATAACTGTGGATGGTCTCTTGATTAAGAAAAATATGTATCATGAGGAACTCTGTCAAAGGCTTTGCTGACAACCTGAGAACATTCCAGATATACTGAGCTGCAGTTCTATTATTAAAGAAGGAAATATGGTTCATTGGCACAATTTGTTTGCAACAAAATCACACTGGCTCCTGATAATTGCAGTATGGATATCCAAGTGCTCACAGACATGTTCCTTTATAATTTGTTTGAGGACCTTGCCTAATGTAGACATTAAGCTGACACTCCCATGCACTTCCTGGGCATTTGTTTCCCATTTATTTATTTAAAGGAGAATATTTGTAGCTCAGGGTTGAAATGAAGAGTTCTTGGTTCTCTCCAAGCTCAGAGAGCACCAAGGACTCCTCATTTATTTATTTACTTTGGTTTTTTTTAAAGGGTTTTCAATTATATGATTCAAGAAAGATAAAAAATGTGAAATGTTTGTGGAATTTAAAGAACTTTCTTAATAAAAATACTCTCAGTTTTGGAGAATTTAGTATCACCAGTTCATTTTCTTTCTATTTTAATTATGAGTAATGTTTAACTTAATGAGTAATATCTATTTTAATAATGAGTAAAATCAGTATGCATATCGGAGGAGATGGAAGGACTATAGTTCAAGACATGTGTAAACAAGTTTTCAGGAGAATAATTAGATTTTATGCATTTCCCCTTCATAATTTGAATTGCACTAGTAGGAAGGGAGAATATTGCATCATTTATTATCTGTTAATACCTTTGGATATACTTAGAAGTTCCATACTCTCACTTACTGGTTCCTAAAAAATATTTTCCTTAAAAATATGCTCCTTTTCTATCCGCATTCAATAGTATGTTATTAGCCACACGCAGCTTGAGACTCGGACTCTGCAACTTTCTGTCTGGCATTATGACAGATTTGGGCATAACAGCTTTCTGGGAGAAGTAGATATTCCCTTGGACTCCTGGAACTTTGAAAATCAAATTGATGAATGGTTCATGCTTCAGCCCAAGGTGAGAAGGTCCTGTTGGTTTAGAGAAGTGGCATGCAAATTTATGAAGAAGTTGGAATTCATGTAACAAAGAGAATTGACAACAATCTAGGCTTTTCTTTGTACTAGACAGCATTTTGTTTGTAAACAGCAAGCTGTACAAATAGGGCACTGGGGGTGGGGGGGAAATAACTTCATTTGCTTTGTGAAGTTGAAGGCAACTTAGCTGAAAGATGGCTCCACTGTATAGTGTTCTTTGAGCTTTGACATTAAAGCCATCACAACAATAAAACTACTGAGGAAGTATTGTATATCCCACAAAGGCTGTACTGCAAGTGGCTCTCAAACTACAGATGCCAATGTTTTCCTGCAGCTTGGACAGATCAGTTTGTTCCTGTCCAACAAACTGCAGGTTTTATCATTCCATTTGCAGTCTAATATGTGAAATCTGTTCTTTTTACCTTCTGTGCTTCAGTCCAAAAGGAATGAATTATTCCTGTAACACATATTTTAGTCTGTTACTGTTGACAAAAGGCATCCAAACAGGAAGACATGTATATCTATTTTTGGGGATGACCTCTAACTCACTTATCATTCTCCCGATATTGTGAAAATAAAATTGCACTATTACTCATCACTCATGCTGGCTGGGGTTAAGAGGAAATGAAAGGCTATTTATTGCCCATCTTTGATTTACAAGATAGTACAGAAATTTAAAAAAATATTCTTAACTTTCAGAATTACTTTGTGATTTGTCATAGCAACCCTAACAATTTTTAGCACCTAGATTCATGAAGAATTTTGGCCACTCAAGCCAGATAAATGCCATAGTTAGTTATGAGTTACGTCTCTTTCTTGAAACATCTGGCCTTCTCCAAACATATGTGACTCCATGTGGTTGTGGTTTCATTTTTTAAAAACTTGATACCATTGTATATTTAATTGTTCTAATATGTATTCATCTGTGTTCCTTTTCTTGTTTTCCTCCCCACTCTAATGCTTGAGTTATTTCTGATTTATCTTGTTTTGTTGAAATTTGGAAATACTTTAATGTGATAAATTAAATAGAAAAACAGGAATAGCAAAGCCATCCTGATATTATTGAACTCTGCATACAGCTTAAGAGTTAAGTGGGAATCATAGTGACAAATACTATCAGTTACATAAATAGCAGAACAATGCTGAGTATTACAAGACCCCTTAGTTCCCATTCCTATCCTTATTAAAGAACTACCGTAGCAGTGGTTTTGCTGGAAAGTTCCCACTTTTACAATGATCTAAACTCTTTATTAAATTTAAACTAGCATTCCTAAGGCCACCTACGAAGAAAGCCTGTGTTAGAAGTACCCACATGTTGCAGTGGGAAAGTTGGTCACTTTTCTTCTCTACCTTCAGCTAATAGACAAACAAATGGCATGTGCTGGACAGATTGGAAGAAGCTTTGCAGTGGCTGAAGCTGTCTTAAGAGAGAGACAAAAACACCTAGGAATTGGGCATTTTTATGTATTTTATGATAACATATATGTTATGAATATATCACAAATATACTAGCTATAAATATAGAAGACCTGCATATAGAACGCCTGTGATATGAATTTTTTATGAACTTCTGTTATACAACCATAGTTAGCCTTTTTCATGAATTCACTAGGAAACTCACGTTGCTGGAATGTATGTACAGTAACATGTATGTTACCGATGAGAGATTCTGGGTGTATGTATGACTGATTTATTGTTGGTGATACCAGGTAGAGCATTAATAAATTAGTGGGCGTAAGGAATGCAATGGGAGTCTTGGAACAAACAGTGAGGGTGTAAAGTTCCTGATGTGTTTGGGGCAAGATGTAGCATACACATGGATTTTGAGTAAACAAGGGTATAAAGAGAAGACTGGAATAAAGCCAGACCCTGAAGTTTGAGATGACTCTTGTTGGAGCAGGGGACACCCTGAATCTGCTTCCCAGCCCACCCTAACACAGCCTGATCACCTATGTTGAGAGTGTATGTGAGTATTGTGTGAATAAGTAGCCTAGTTGGGTAGCAATACTTATAGCAACTTAAGTAGCCTTGTTGGCCACAGTTATTTGAATAGCATTGTTGGGCATAGTAACCTGAGTAGCCTTGTTGGGATAATTTATTGTAGTAAGATAACTTTGAAATTAGACAAGTACAAATATAAAGGAACTAATTAAGCTTAATTGCATGCTTGCCTTGTTTTTTGTTTGCCTAACACAAGAATAAAAGAACTATTGGAAAACTTTACTTTGAGTGGCTTGAACTCAATTTTATGACAATTTTAAAGAAATTTTAAAAACCTACCTATTTCCTTGCTGGAAGCTCATAGAGTGTACGAAGTAGAGGTTTGGTCATTTGAAGCTCATCTTCATCTATATACTTCTCTTTTAGATTGCTTTGCCTATAATTATGTATACCTCAAAATAATGTGCAATATGTTCTAAAAGTGAAGGTGAATATTTATTAAACAAGACTTTCTTCTATTTTACTTTCTTGTTTAGATGGAAATTGTCACTGATATTGGGCTGCAGTACAAAGGAGAAATAATTGTTGCTTTACGGTACACCCCACCTGAGAGGAACCTAACACTTCCCCTGGGAGAGATTCAAGGTAAAAAAAAAATCCTGTTGATGCATCCAGCAATGTTTCCCTTGAATTGTTTTAATTCATGATCCTTTGCAGGCATTAGGAACAAAAATCCAGTGCTGCAAAATATTGCATTTGTTGCTGTTCAAATTGGTTTACTACTTTCTAAAAGAATTTGAAACCACAAATCATTTCATCTTTCTATATTATTCATCTTCAACACATCTTTTGGAAGCAAGGGCAGGATTTGTTAGCTGTAAATTCATTAGCTGCCTATTAAGCAGCATTTTCTTATAATGTCATCTTGTTGGGTTTTGAGATTTTCAATGTATGCAAAATGCTACAAAAGCCTGCCAATTATTTCTACTCAAAATTCCCATGTGTCTGCTTATCTTAAGGTGACCAAGTTTTTGTGTGATGGAGAACAACTGATAAGTGGGTCAGCTGTGCCCACCCAAATTCAACATAAGCTTGAGAAACAGGGAGAAGGTTTCTGAGATTCATAGGCAATCTACTTTTCAGATATGGTTGAATGGAAGGAGAAAAAAAATGATGTTTGGATGTTAGTAATCTGGGCATGTGTTGACCAATTTTTAAACAAACACTCTGTGAGATAGGATTTATTGTTGACTTTTTTTTGCTTTTTATTATTTTTATGACATCCATCCATAGTTAAAATATAATAAACAGAATATTGTAGAAAATGAAAAGCACTTTTGTGACCAAAAATTGTATCTCAAGTTTAATAGCAATAGCACTTAGACTTATACACCTCTTCACAGTGATTTAAATCCCAAAGTGGTTTACAGAGTCAGCATATTGCCCCCAGCAATCTGGGTCTTCAATAGGTCCATTAATAATTCTAGTTGCCATTGTGACCAGGAAGCCATTATCCTTCTCCTAAGTAACCACTCTTCCAAAACTTCTAAGAAGGTTGCAAAATGTCAATAGTCATAGCTGTTAGAAACTGCTTCATGCTATTCCTCCTTCATGCTATTAACTATAAGCTGCTAATTGTTTTATGATTTACAGTATTTGCAATTTAAAATTTTCCTTTTATAGTTATTAGATTATATACTGGTTTTTTATTGTGATTGATCTTGGGCCATAAATATATGTTGAAGTTACATCTGGTTTGGAGCATAAATCCATTCTAGATACTCATGCAAGAACGAAATAGAGCTCATGTTATGTCATATAACCCTCAAGACCCAGGTTTTTGTGTGGTCTGTGCAGAGATTTTGAACAACTACTTTTCAAGACTTCTGTCCATGTTAGAAATTACAGAAGCTATTTCTTTCTTCAAAATATTTGTCTTCACTTACATTTCATTGTATTGGCCTTGGGTATGTTACGTGAACAGATTTTTTAATGAGCATATGTGTTTCTGAAAAGTTGCATTTTTTAAAAAAATGTTTGAAATTGAGGGACAAATAATGTAGATAAGGTTGCATAGTATAAAATGTTGCCTCTTGTATAGGACTTGGTTAAGTTATTTGTGGCTTGGTTATTTGTGGCTTGGTTAAGAGGCATGGTTTCATGGGTAGGCTGCTGGGGGTTCGGGTGGATCCTTAGCAAAAATTCTGTGGGGTTTGCCGAACCCCCAAATCCCACTCCTGGCTGGCCCTGCCACCCTGCCCCTCCCCTCCCAGGAGTCTCCACGTGGCCCGTTTTGGATGCAGATAAGTGCAGGACGCTTGTGGAGGCTTGGGGAAGGCAAAAAACAGGCCTCCTGGAAGTTTGGGAAGGCTGGAAACGGGCCTGTTTCCAGCCTCCAGAGGGCATCTGGAGCCCAGGGAGGCTGCTTTTGCCCTCCCGGAGGCTCGAGGAAAGCCTCCAGACCCCGGGGAAGGCGAAAACGCCTCCCCCGCCATGGTGCAGGAGGCTGACTAGGCCATGCCCATCATGGCCACACCCACCCAGCAACTGGGCAGCAAATCTGTTGCTGAAATTTTTGAATCCCACCCCTGCATGGTTTGATATGTATTGATTTTTAACCTTAGGATAGGATACAGCGCAAAATATGGAAGTTTCATATATTCCTCCATTCTTGTTTTCCTTCTTCTAAAGGAAAGAAGAGTTCAAAGAAAGAAAAGAAGTCAGCCTCACAAGTACCGTCAGGAGGCATATTGGAAATTGTCATCAAGGAAGCCAAGAATTTAATGGCGGTGAAATTAGGAGGCACTTCAGATACATTTGTGAAAGGGTGATTTCCTCCATTCTGTCTTTGGCTATGTATGTTAGTAGACATTTAGTATTTCTGTATTGGTTACAGGTAGTCCTTGCATTATGACCATTGGTTCAGTGACTATTCAAAATTATGATACTAAATAAGGGGGGGGGGAGTTATGACAGGTCCTAAAGAGTTCTGGCTGTATAGCATCTCTGCTGACACGTGACTGTGATTTCTGATGTTCTCACAAGCCAAGACAATGGGAAAGCTAGCAGGGAATCATTTGAGGGCCTTACTTAACAAGATTGCTGTTTAATGACAGCAACTGAGAATTGCTGTTGCTAAATGAGCCAGTAATGTGATGTCACACTTTATGATCACATTGCTTAGCAATGGGATTCTCGGCCTCAATTGCCCTAGTTATCACTTATATGATCATCTATTTGTTTCTCAAAAATGTCCCGTGGACATCAGGTGGCAAGATTTAGAACTTTTGCACCTTTCCTTCCTTCTACCTTATTTTGAATATTTTAAATGGAAAAATAATAGTTCATATATCTGGATATAATATTGCATCTCTAAATCTGTTAGCTAATGTAAATCTTGCATTTGCTGTCCTGGTCCAATTCATAACTCACCTCCTACTACATGCTAACATCATAATTTAAAAATAAGTTTATATGACTATGTATTATTTGTAAATCACAATATTGCTCCATGTCAGAGTTTTGTTTTAAGAAAGTAAAAAATTTCCAAATAAAAAGGGCTCAATGAATCTTGCAGTGGCCAACTCCTTTTATAATTTTTTTTATAGTTTATTCCTTTGAGGGAAGGACTGTAGATTACACATAGCTGTTGAGTGATGCGCCATTTTAAAAACGGGTTGGGTTAAGATACTTCTCAATTATAATATGACATTCATAACAAACCTCCATATTCTTATCCCCCCCCCTTCCTTTTCTCTCTTAGGTACTTGCTTCCTGACAACAAATCTTCAACGCATAAAACCCATGTAATAAAAAAGAGTGTGAATCCCCACTGGAATCATATATTCAGTTTTAGTGGCTTGAACCCTAGAGATATATACAATGTCTGTGTAGAACTCACTGTTTGGGACAAGGAGTCTCTCACCAGCAACATTTTCCTGGGTGGTGTTCGCTTGAGTATTGGAAGTGGTAGGTGTGGATAGACCAATCCTTTGATAAAATGGAATTGAAAGGGAGTAAAATTGAAATATTTAGAATACTCTTTATATTTATAAATCGATATCAGTACTTGAGAGGCCTGTTTAGCTCCTTTTTTTGCAGCCTTTGGCTCATAGTAAAAACTTTCCATATCTTCCAGAAAAGATATTGTAAAAATGTTGGAAATGGAAATACAGGGCTCTTGGGAATTTAAATGCACCCTTCCATGCATAAGGTGCTGGATTGGGAGGGAGAAGATTCAGATTTTAGACCCTGCTTGGTCATGGAGGTTGAATTTGGGCCACTCACTTATTCTCAGCCCAACTCTGCTGTAGAGGAAAATAAGTGAAAGTTTACTACATATGCAGCCTTGAGCTTCTGAATGAAAGATAGGGTAGAAATCTAATAATAAATATATCAATAAATCCCCACTCTTATCATTTGCTGACCCAGAAAAAGTTGTCTGTCTTTGAATTAAAAATATTTATGATAACCCATTCTGATATTTGCATAAAAGGCAAAGCTGAAAAGAATAAATAGTAAAATACCTTGTTTCTCAGAAAACACGACCCACCCCAATAATTTTTGGGGGGGGGTAATTTTGCCCCACCCCAAAAATAAGCCCGGGTGGAGGTGGGCATGGAGGGGCATGGGGGGGAGGAACTGTCCGGCTGCAGCCCACTGGCCCCTTGGGAAAGCGTTCGC
>JANHFL010002522.1:130893-143909 GCA_032468155.1 Oxyrhabdium leporinum | reverse complement strand
GGTTATGTGACTGGGTGGGCGTGGCCAATTCAATGTCACTCACAGCAAGGTGCCACCACCCAACCTTGCCGTGAGTGACGTTGAGTTGGCCATACCCACTTAGTCACATGACCCCCCGAAGCCACGTCCATAGAACCAGTGATGAAAAAAATTAGATTTCACCACTGAATCTAACCATACCCAGCTTCTTTAACTGTGACTCACAGAACTTGGATTCAGACTCCTTATCTTCCTTGTATCTTCATGACCCCGTTGGAGCCTGGGCCCAAGGAAGAGGACGAGATGGAGCTAGGGACAACGGAGGAACGACCGGAGGAGCAGGACAAAGCAGTCCAAGGTCCTTTGGGCCTGGGAAGGGTCACCAGCGAAGGAGAGGGGGGGGAAGGAGAGGGGAGGCAGCGGAGCAGAGGAGCGACAGAGCTCCAGCGATGAGCAATTACCTCCTGCCCGATTCCCGAGCACAGAGAATAGAATTTTCACTCTGTCTGCGAATTGGTGATCATCAATGCACTCTGCTTGACTATTCTACATAAAAGCGGTTACAACACTTGCATTGTCTATTGTACACGACTCTTGGTTTTTTTTCCTTCTTGGGCTACTCCCCTGCCCAGGTAAGCTACTGAATATAACAGGAATCAACTAAGCTTAGAGAGCACTAATATCTCCACTAATGTGAATTATAACTTGATTATAAAGAACTTTTGATACTGTAGCTTTCTCAAGTGAGGTCCTTAAGAAAAAATATTACTCAGTCCTTACTCAGTCCTTAAGAAAGAATATTGTGCCTTTGGAAGAAATAAAAATTTAATGGATTTTGCAAAACTTTCTTATTGCTCTAATGCCAAATGTAACATTTAATATGAAATACAGCTGTTTATAGCGTGTGTATTTGTGTGTGTGTGCAGCGGGGGGAGGGGCTTTTGGTAATTAGATTTAATGGAGGAATTACTGGCAGTATACGATAGAAAAATGTATAGTATTAAATATGGTATGTTGGAATGCCTGGCTCAATTAATAGAGCACTGTCCTTGGATGGGCGTGTTAAGAGAGGGAGGAGATGTTTACTGACTCCTGCCCTTGCACTATCTTAGAAACTATTCCAAAACTTAAGAAGTCATCTGACAACTGTGTGAAATGCATGCAAAGCATGCATTTATTCACCCTTTCTCTAATGGGAGACTCTGTTGGATTTCAGTCCTTTTTACAAGCAAGAGGAAGCTCTTATTTTTTTGTTATTTATACGGAGCTGTTTTTCCAGGACCTCAAGGCAACTCTTCCCTTCAATTTTTCTTTCTAGAAACAACAGTCTGGGGTATGCTGAGTTGAGATAAAGTGATTAGGCCAAAGACATCCAGTGAGTTCCCATGGTTGAATGTGGGACTTGAACCTGAACGTCTCTAGTTCTAGTCCAACACCTTAACTACTATACCACGCTGATTTTTTATGAATAAAAAGAAAGGATATTGTATTAATCCTTGTTTATTTGAATTTCAGTTCTAGAAAGATCAGTGGCCCAGTTACAATTACTTTCTTTTATCCCCTTGAGCTTGCCAATGCAAGCGCATGTATATGAAATACTCTCCTTTAGCTGCACATTTCATTCAGGGATCTGCTAATATAAATATCATCATCATCATCATCATCATCATCATCATCATCATCATCATCATCATCATCATCATCATCATCATCATCATCATCTTTATTTTAGCCATTGTCTGTCCACTGCAGGATGAAGGCCTCTTCTACATGTTTCCAACCAATGCGATCCTGAGCTTTCTTTTGCCATTTGGGCCCACAATACTTGCTTGATGTTGTCACTCCAACTTGTTTTAGGTTTCTTTCGTGGACTCATTTTATCAAGCTGGATCAATTCTATGACTGCCTTGGTCCACCTGTCATCAGTCCTTCTTGCTATGTGATCAGCTCATTTCCATTTCAATTCTTTTAATCTCTGGATAATATTGCATACTTTCTAACCCATGATAATATAATATATATTATATAAAATTATGTAATATATAATTATCATATTATAATTCTAACCCATGATTATATATATAATATATGAAATTATATAATTGTACAATTATAATATTATAATATGAACAAGTAAACTTGAAAAAAAAAGTAATTTATGTTTGATAATGTTCTAAGCATGTCCCTGCAAATAGCGTTTCTCACTTGACTACCTTAATGTAAACATCTTAAAATACGTTATTCAGCCTTAGAAATGTACAATATTGTTCGGGCAACACATGGCATTCTATTCTTGCTAGAGGCATTACATTTGGGACTCCCTAAGTTCCCTGTATCTGTGATCAATATAAAAACTGTCCTTCAATTTCTTACAACTAAAACAAGAGCTTTCAACCTTCAATGTTACTATTTAAACTACTGGGCCGTGGACTATTTGCAACTGGGCCGTGTGAGTGGTGGGATGGTACCCAGTTACAAATAGGCCAGTAGTGGGCTGCGGCCCAGGAGTTAGGGACCCTGGTTACATATTATGCTTTATTTGAATTTCCAGTAGGAGAGACTGAAACTCCTATTCAGAGCCTATTTTAAGGCAAGTTGGATACCAATAATAGAAACGAAATTTTAAAGGTATCCAAAAAAAAAATCTAATCAGGAGCAACTTCCATGCCCAACTGAAAAGAAAATGAATTGTTTTAAGTGGTTTTCAAAGTCACCACTTATACTCAAATTTAACCTCCAGCATATAAACTTATTAGGCTTTCCATATGCAAGAATCAGATTTAAGTGGGATATTATCCAATTCAATAAAGCATTTAAAACTTGACTAAAATTCCTTGTCTTAATTATCTGATCCATAGTGACAACAAAAAGATCATTCATATAACATGGATGGAATTTTTAAACTTCTGTTCATGCCAATAAAATATTTTATAATTATAGAGTCCTAAGTAAGGTTGAAAAACCAATTAGAACTCCCATTATATTAATTTTCAGGAAAATATTAGCTTATCAGAAGCTATGGGACTAACTCTAATTAATAAAATACTGTGATAAATTATCAAACTGTTGCACAATATCAATAATTTTGACATAAAAGGTATGCATGATCTTACGAAAAGATATAATATGTACAACTCATTAATGTATTCTTCTGGTACGTTTAATTCAATATTATGCTGCAGTCATTTTTAAAAATTAATTTATTGAGTCTGAACCATGTTGACATAATATTACATTGTTTATTAGCTTCTCTGGTGGAACAATTTAATCTGTCACGCCTTTCACATCATTCTCAATATCTACTTTGTATGATTCACTATTCTGCTTCAACTACATAAAACAGATTTAAGTTCCTGTTTGCATGCATAAAAACCATTATACAATTCTAAGGTAGGTCATCTTGTGTGTCTACTCAGAGGTTTCTTAACCAGGATAGATTAAACATATATACACACTTTTTTTGGCTTCACTTTCTTCAATATTTGAATTTGAAGCACAAGTTCATTTAACCTTTTTTTTTCTGCATTTGTTGGCAGGTATTTTGGTGAAAGGTCTGTACATGTGTTTGAATATGTTTCTCTTTTCTATATCTTTGCTTCCCAAACTCAAGCATTTTGGTATGCAATTTTGTCTGACATTCAGAGAAGTGTTAAAGCAAAGGTTCACTGCATTTTAGTTTACCTATTAGCTTAGGAACTGCAGGTTTATCCCTCCTCCCATTTTAATACAAACCAGTGAGCCAAACAAATGTCTTCCCCACTCATATTGTAGAAACAGCATGGTCTCCAGATATTTTAGGAATTTAGGCAGCTCTAATGTGAAAAGGAATAAGATAAAATAAAAGGAGGACAACTATCAGATGGCCAATAAAGTTGCTTGCAACTTCTTTGCTAATCTCCACATTAATATGTTTAATTCTAGCTTACCCAGAGTCCGGAAAGGTCTTTGATTTGGTGTCTGAGAAAAGAAACCAGGTTTCAGGGCATTTGTGATTATAATGTCAAAAAGGTCTTCAAAATCATTCCTACAACAACAAAAATAAATTAAATTGATATTTTCATCTGTAAACACAAACTACGTTTCAATTATTGTTCTCCCTTGGTAAAAATTGCGACAATATAAACAGTATATTCAGCTAAAGACTAGATATATGCAGGTACCTTATGAGACTTCACAAAAAACATAATGAAAATAATATGCATATATTGAGGAATATCTAGGATGTTGATATCATGGATTTTTTTCCCATTGTGAATGCTTGGTTGATGCCGTTTAACGCCCTCTTCCTCCTTCCTGACTGCAAACCCATTTGTATGTACAATATGTTTACTCCAAAGGAAGTTCCCCTCCAAAGGGATTTGAGACACAGGTGCACTGCAGGCTAGCAGTACAATCCTAAGTTTATTAATTCCCACAAAGCTCAGTGGGACTTATTCCTAAGTAGGTGAGTGCATAATACTATCTTGATCATTAAGCTGGTCACTTGGGGACATATGCATGCATGCACACAAGTATTCTCTGCAGCCAGTTAAATATTGTCTGTATACTGAACTAATGCAAATGTTATATATATATATGTGTGTGTATACATATATATGTACATTATATATATATTACATTATATATATATATATCTCGTCGAAACGTTGCCGGAAGCTAGTAAAGAGTCGCAAAGGGACCCAGCAGGGCCAATTGGATCTCTACATTGGAAATAGAGAGACATGGGAAGCTCTAGCTCGAGGGTCAAACAAGGCTCCCCATTAGGAGACTTGCTTGAGACTTGGGATGAATGGCAGATGCCTGTCCTGGCTGGTAAGAAGATATGAGCAAGGAAATTATGTAAAGAATGGGCTTTGCTCAGGGACGAAGCTGGAAAACCAATTTGGCTAAGTAAAAGTACTTAAAAGAAAAGGGAAATATATAAATAGGAATGTTGGGGGGTTTTTGTTTGTTTGCTTGTTTTTCTCTCTCTTCCTCTCTGTCTTCCATGCAACCACGTGATATGTTTAAGGTTTATGCCTTCCCTAATTGAACTGAGATTTATGTGTAAACCTGAGAGTTCTGTTTTCCTCTCCTTTTCTCTTTTCCTTGTCTTTGTATGTATATGTGTGTGTAAGTGTTGGTGTGCCCTCGAGGTAATTGCAACTGTTAAATGTGTCTAATCCAAAAAAGACAAGATTTTTAAATGGCTAGGAAAAGAAAAAAAGTTAAAAGCAATGAAAGAAAATATGTTCACCCTATTTTATCTGGCCAGCAGAATAAGGTGAAGAGAAAATTGTGTTAATTTTTTTTTCCTTCCCTCTCTGTACCTTTAAGAACAGCCCACGGTTATGAGAGAATGTTTTAAATTCATTTACAGAAAAAGTTTCATTCTGGCATTTACCGTATGTGTAGTTTTATCTGTCCATCTTTTTACTGAAGCATGTCTTTCAGCCCTGCACAGATGACTCTGCACCCTGTGGAAGCAGAGCACACTGATCCAAATGTTGCCACCAGAGGAGACCTTCCATCCATTTGAGCCAGGAAATTGGGTTTGGATCCAGCCATCCACAAGAAAGTCATTACAGCAACCAGAATGGAGCAGACCTTCCAAGCCTATCTGACTAGCCTTACCACCAAGCCAAGCCTAATGCCACCCAGCAGACATGAGAGGACCCTGAGATGGACAAGTAGAGACTAAAGACTCTTTTCAACCCCCAGAAGACAGCTGGAAACACTATGGGGGAGGGTGGAAATTCATTGTAGTTTTCTTTCTTTGCTTCATTCATATTGTAACTGATTAGTTAAATGGATTCATGGAGGGATGGCATTTGGGAGTGGTTGGCATAGCAAGTTCTAAACATCTTGGACTTCTATCTGGTGGGAGGGAAATTTGTCCAGGATGTTTTTAATTGCCTGCATTATAGAAGTAGTGGCATACATACACGCACACACACACCCACTCAGAATCAGACTGAGGCTATCCCCTTCACCTACCTCCACACAAAGCTTCTCCTAGGTTGGTTTTTGCACTGTGGCACTAAGGCCCAAGCAGTCATACCTCACAGCCAATTTCATGGGGGAGGGGGCATGCCCCCTCAGGCAATTCCCTCACTTGAAGAGATGGTGGAAATGAAATCTGTGGGTTCAGCGTACTGGCTTTCTTCTCTGACCTTCTTCTCAGCGCACTGAGTTGAGGGGTGAGTGGGCTTAGTGTGCTGGACTCTGTGATTGGCTTTCTCCTCAGTATACTAAGAAGCCTTGTACATCTTGATTTGCAGTTAGCATAAGGACAGCCATATTAACCTTGATGTAACCTCTATATTAACCCTGGTATAACCTTATCTGTAACTCATATCATGCCCTTACCTTTTAAGGAGTTTCATATTATGCCATTACCTTTTAAGGAATTGTTTTACATAGCTTTTTTATTTATTACAAGGATGGAGGAAAAAGGGAGTTATGTTTTACATGTACTTCCCTATAGTTCTTTCCTGTTATTGTCCTGTCAGTCTGTGTGCAAATGGTATAAAATAAAGCTGCACCAGGTCTCGTGAGTTGGTGCTTGGACCTCATCCCTGTGTCGTGATTCGTCATTCCAACAAGTGGTGCCCGAGACAGAGACAGAAATACGAACAGGGACCCCTTTCACCAACGCCTGAAATAGGCCCCTGAGTGCACTCCGTCGTCAGCAGTGACTTTGTTCATTGGTAAGTATGGGAGGGCAATTCTCGCAAACCCAGTGGAAGCATGCAGAAGAATTGCATTTCTTTGTTCAGAAGTCTGGCGGGTCCATGACTTATGGACAAATAAAGCGATTGATTCAAGATTTAGAAAAGCAGTGTCCTTGGTATCCCAAGAAGGGTACTTTAAAGTTAAGGGACTGGGAAAAAACAGGACAGACATTGCATGCAGAACCAAGAGCACCTGTAGATATTCTCCATGCATGGCATCAATGCCGGCATGCAGTAGAACAATTTGCATTAGTATCAAAACCAGGAAAATTATTAGCAGAAAGTTCCCCTCCGCAATATAGTACTGTTTAATTGTTACCTCCATCAGCACCCCCCTGTGGCATTTTCACCCTGGCATTGTGCAGGTCACCCACTCTCAACTTGCCGGTTCACTACCCATAAATCATGTTGGCCTTATTTTACCTTGGTCCTCAAGTGGGAAAAAAGGAATTTTTATAGTACCAGGAGTAGTTGATTGTGATTATGAAGGTGTTATTCAAATACAAACATGGACTAATCTCCCTCAAATCTTACCCAAAGGCTCATCCCCTGCCCAATTGATTTTAGTCCCATATATTTTACCTGCAGGTGGTGCAGACAAATGTAGGGGAGATGGTGGGTTTGGCTCTACTGATTCCTCTACTTCATTAATAGCTATCACAGCTACAATCTCAGACAAACGTCTTCTGCAAACCATAATTATCCAGGGTAAGAAATTTCAAGGCATTATTGACACTGGGGATGATGTTTCAGTTATTGGCCAAAAATTTTGGCCACCTGATTGGCCTTTAGAGAATTGTCTAACAGTATGGGGAGTTGGTGGTCGCCAAGCTGCTCAGCAAAGCAGTAATTTTCTTGCTGTTCGCTTGCCTGGTACCAATAATACTATTCAAATCCGACCCTTTGTCCTGGACATTCACATTAATCTCTGGGGCCGAGATATCCTACATAAATTGGGTACTACTCTCATTATTAGTGAACCATGTCTGTGACTGCCTTACCCCTTTCATGGGTCACTAATGATCCTATTTGGATTGCTCAATGACCTCTTCCTCATGAAAAATTACAAGCTCTCCATCATATGGTACAAGAACAACTTTTGGCAGATCATATTGAACCAACTACTAGCCCTTGGAATACACCTGTGTTTGTTATAAAAAAGAAGAGTGGCAAATGGCGTATGTTACATGACCTCAGGGCCGTGAATGCATGTATTCAACCAATGGGGCCATTACAATGTGGCACCCTGAGTCCAAATTTGATTCCTCATGATTATCAGTTACTAATAGTAGATTTGAAAGATTGCTTCTTTACCATCCCGTTATGTGTTAAAGATAGGGAGCGATTTGCTTTCACAGTGCCAGTTGTTAATCATCAAGTACCGACGCAACAATATCAATGGAAAGTGCTCCCTCAAGGAATGTTGAATAGTCCTACTTTATGTCAACACTTTGTAAATCAGGCATTGCAGACATTTAAAATACAACACCCAGATGCAATGGTATATCGTTACATGGATGATATTTTAATTGCGGCACCCAAAGTTCCTGTAGGTTGATTAGGGGAGTTAGCCCAATCATTACAACCATTTGGGTTACAAATTGCCCCTGAAAAGGTATAAAAATCAGAACCTTATTTATACTTAGGCCATCGTATGCTACATTCTTTTGCAGCACCTGTATTACTCTGCCTTCGGTTCCCCTCGCCACTTACACTGGTAACTTTGCAGCAATTATTGGGAGCCTTAAATTGGGTTCGTCCTTACTTTGCCCTTCCAACTGATTTGCTTAGCTTGCTATTTTCTTTACTAACAAAAGGAAAGCATCCTGGTGATATTATTTCAATACCATTAGAGGGATATCAAGCTCTTGAAAAAAATTAATTACATTTTAAAACAATCCTGTGTTGATAGATTACCTGCAAATGCCCAGGGATTAGTGTTGTTGATTCTTCCCACAGCCCAAACACCGGCAGGGGGTACTAGCTTCTCTATCTGAATCACAGGTCTATCTTTTTGAATGGGTATATTTGTCACATGGCTCTCATAAAAACATTCTGCCATATACTCAAGCTACGGCAGAGCTATGTGCTCATGGTAGGGAAAGAGCATTGGAAAGAATAGGGCATGACCTGCTGTCTATTACCATGCTGTTTCCTAAAGCTGAATTTGATCACTTATTACATACCTTTCTCCCAATTCAAATTGCGTTAGCTGATTTTGTTGGAACAATTTTATTTCACCTTCCTAAGGATGCATGGCTATCCCTGATAAAATCAAACCATACATTTTTAACACCAATGCAATCCTCTACACCTTTTTCAAAAGCGCTGAGAATTTTTTCAGATGGGGGTCAGAACAGAGGAGCTAATTGTATACCAAGAAGGCTCCCAGTGGCTTACCAAATACACCGCTCCTCAATCCTGTACACAAAGGGTGAAACTTGCAGCTGTCATTATGGCATTTTATTCCTTTCCACAGTAACCCATTAATATTATATCCAATTCTCAATATGTTTGCCGCTTAGTCTGTAATTTGCCAGGTTAGATTCTAATCTTATGGCTTTATTTCTTACTTTGAAAAATTTACTACAACAACGGCAACATGAATATTTTATTGCTTTTATTCGTAGTAACAGTTTATTGCCCAGACCTCTTGCAGAAGGAAATCACCAGGCAGATAAAGCCGTACATTCATTGTTTTCTGATCCTCTTCTAAGCCATCAGTTTTTTCATCAGAACGCCAAAGGATTAGTAAACACCTTTGGAATCCCCCTATCTCATGCACAATCTATTGTGTCTGCTTGTCCACATTGTGCCGGCTACTCCCATGTATCTGATGGGGGCGTTAATCCTCGCGGATTGGGCCCTAATGAATTATGGCAAATGGATGTTACTTATGTTCATTCTTTGTCTCCTTGGAAATACCTTCATGTCTCCATTGATACCTATTCTGGGGCCACATGGGCTACTCCTCAAAGAGGAGAGACTGCTTCTCATGTTATCAATACTGTATTGCAGCCATTATGGTTTTGGGGAAACCCAGAAAAATAAAGACCGATAATGGTCCTGCTTACTACTCTAATACTTTTGCTGAATTCTGTCAGCAATGAAATATTATTCTTACCTATGGAATTCCATATAACTCTACTGGCTAAGCGATTATAGAAGGCGCCCACCGTTCTTTTAAAACAATGCTAGAAAAACAATTATGACAGGAAAATATCGGACCCCTAATCTGGCTTCCATAATGCAACAAGTTAATAAAGTTTTATTTACTATTAATCAACTAAATTTCTCTCAAACCCCAGGCTTTGGGATCTCTTCTATTCCAGGTCTCCTGTCAGCCTATGAATGCCACTTCCAGGCTCGACCTTGTCTTCCCCAGCCAATGGTGTTTTATCGTGCTTTACCGGATCGTACATAGTTGGGACCAGTACCATTGATAACATGGGGACGGGATTTTGCTTCCCACAGGCGTGGTGTGTTTGACCAGCTCATGGCGTGGTATCAGACTTCCCCAAACCCAATACCAGAGATGGACAGGGTCAGTCAGATTTGGTAATCCATTACTGCCTGCAGCAAGATCTGGCTCTGAATAAAGGCAGGGCAAAGCCATTCAGCCACAATAGGAATTGCCCTTCACTGCATCACCCAGCAAGCTTCAACCAAGCTTGACTCAGAAAACCTACAAGGTTAGTTATGACCCCTATAGCAGCCAATAGCTTGCACAGGAACAGGAAGCTCAAGTTGAAATCCCAAGAAAGGGTATAAATAACCCTCTCAACTCCATGTGGTCAGCTGCATCAGGACCATGTGCTTGATGGTTCTGCTTCATTAATCTTTCCAATCAGCCTCCATGTTTCTAATGTCTTTCTCCCCCCTTGCAACTGAACCACATAGATATTTCTTCCAACACCAGATTCACTTAACAACCATGTTACTAACTTAACAACTGCAGTGATTCACTTAACAACTATGGCAAGAAAGGTCACAAAATGGGACAAAACTCAGCAACAGAAATTTTGGGTTCAATTGTGGTCGTAAGCCAGGGATGACCTGTACTTTTAATATTAACTGTATAGAATAAAGGTTAAGGTACAGTGGTTTTATTAAATTCACTCTGCAAGATTATGACTTGATAGGAATTTTATTGATTGTAAATACATTAAAAACTTTCATTCAGCAATTACTTTATATCTGTTTACAGTACAGAAATCTATTCAGACACATCTGTTTGAACCAAACGATCCTATCCTGAATGTGTATACTATATCAAAATGCTACAACTATCCTGAATGAAGATGCAATGAATTGTGAACATTACAATATATGACAGTCTCACATACATACACACGAATTAGCTTAGTTCTCTGCACAGTAACATGCTTGTATGCATCCTTATGACATACAGGATATGATAGCATAGCAAATTAAATTTTCTGAGATGAGATTTAAAATATGATATCAATCATGAAAGAGTCTAGTAAGACATGATTCCCTCAGTTAGTTTACTGTATTCATAGTAAGTACGGCAACAATATTCCACTGAGAACATACAGCCTCATGGCTTTCAAGATTAAGTGCAGAAATTTAAGATGAGATTACAGACATAGATCATGATTAACTGTTGAGCATATATATATATATATATATATGTATATGAATATATATATATTCATTCCTGAGTGTCAATATTTTAACACTGTGTCCCTTATAGACAGAGATGTAAATGCCGCTGGAGAAAAGGTACCTACCTATGTCTCATTCATCGAACAAGAGCCAGCACTGCACTCTCCTGGTTGGCCAACTGTATTTGCATATGGTTTACCAGGTCTGGCATCCGAGTCATACTGACCGCTGACAAGAGCCACTGCTTGCAATGCTAGCGTTGCGCTAATGCCAATTTGGCTCGATAGTTGACCAGTAGCATTTGTATTTATAGAAATGTCTTCTAGGCATTTAGAACGCTTCCAAGCGCCTTCCACGAACGATGCCTTCTTTCACTCCGGAAATATCAGATACTCCCAATGCGAGAGTGTGACAATCCCGCGATGGGTGCATTTTTTTCCCGAGCAGACGCCACGCAATTCCAAGCACGCTTCCACATTCTAGAACTGGCCGCGGTCGAAGCGCGGTAACTATTTCGCCTTCTCGAGATCTCCTTGTCGGACCACGGGAGCCTCCTCCCCTCCCCTGCCGTCCCCAAGCACACTCCTACCTTGGTACGCGAGACTGAAGCGCGAGCCCACCGCCAGCAGAACTGCCAAGCATACCGAAGTCCCCGTCATGATCCTCGGCGGCTGAGAAGTTGGATCCCCGCTGCTCCGAGGCTCGCCGAAGTGAAAGGCGGGAGCGGGGGGGCGGGGGAGGAACAGAGCCCTTCGCCAAGCAAGCCGTGGAAACTCCACCCCTGCGTCCTCTTCCCGCCGGCGAAGCGCATTGAATCCTTTTTTTTCGGCACCCCCCCCCCCCCAACACGCCATGATAGTTGCAGGGAGATTAAAGAGGGACGCCGTAGGTGCCTTTCGAGGGTACAGGCAACTTGCTTCCAGCTCGTTCTCCCAGTGGAGATAGCGCCTGTTCGCACATTGAGTGTCGGCATTTTTTCTGATCTCACACAAAGGTTTAATAAAATCTTCACCACGCATTTCCAAATACATTTTTTCTCCTTTCTCTTGCTGACTCTAATTCCAGAAGAGAGGCTGTAAAAGAAATAGTTGGAAAAAGCTGGAGACCTCCATGAAGTTGGTATGAAACTGAAGCTCCTTCTGCCCCAACCCAAAGCAGCCTGAGAAGTCTGCCTCGGGGCTCCTCCCGCGGAAACTCTTCCAGCTTTCCGCGGTTACAGCCTGGGCAGACAACAGAGACTGCAAACCCTCAGCTCTGTCTGCTTTGACAGGCTTGGGACCACTGCAGAATGTTTATTTTTAAATTCCTCTCTATTGTCGTTCCAGTAAGGTGCACATTCCAGAGCTGTGGCTGTAAAGAACAGAGCACCATCTAGAATGTTCACAAGAACCTTTTAGTTGCTTCTCTGGCACCTTTACTGGGGAATAACACTGGAAGCGTACTTTTAACCTCCAGAGTATCTAAGCAACTATTATGAAAAAGAGGGCACTGATTAGATAAGCCAGGGGAGAAAAACCAGATCCAGTTCTCTAAAAGGTGCTTTTTCAAAAGGCAACTGGACTGTTTTTTACCTTGAAGAAAAAAACTTCCCATCCAAGCTTCACCAATTCTGCCAGGATGGTAGGGACGGTGGAAGGATTAGTTCTGCCAGGATTTTTTTTTGGGGGGGGGGGGGGCTGGAAAGATCATATTTTA
>JANHFL010002522.1:70615-82670 GCA_032468155.1 Oxyrhabdium leporinum | reverse complement strand
CGGTTCTCCGAACCAATCAAAATTTTCCCTACCGGTTCGCCTGAACCGGTGCGAACCGGCTAGATTTCACCTCTGCTTGTAGGGGTGACAAGAAAGGAAGGGCTCCCATAGATCACAAGTGGACAGCAGTCCACTTTGCTGGATCCAGGAAAATCTTCCTGACAGAGAAGAAGACGGCCATTTATGCCTGAACCAGAGCTCTGACAACCAGAACAAAGTAAGCACAAAGAGAAGCGGAAAGAGAAACAATGTATTGGACTGGGGAAAGGATTGCCTAATTTCTACCCAGAATTTAAACTAAGTTCACCAAAGTGTTTCTGCGAAGAAGGGAGACTCCAGAGAGAAGGAGGGAGGGAATTGTTACTTCTTTCCCCCTCCAGAAAGCGGCGAGTGAAAGTTTTGAGTGGAAATAAAAGCAAAGTAAAGAAATAATTATTTTCAGTTGGAAAGAGAAAGACTGGATGGAGGATTTTAACAAGATAAGCACAATTTTTAAGATATACACATGATGTATGCTTATTGAGGGGTTTTTTTTCCAAACTTTTTCTTGGCTACATTAGGTGAAAGTTCTTTTTTTTTTCTTTACTCTTTCCTCCACAAGAAGATACTTGAAACAGAATATGAAAATATCTCTTTAGGAGATTTCAATGCAATAGTTGATACAAATCTTGACCATAAAGCAGTAAAATAAATAAAAAAAATAAGAAAGTATTTACCCAGAACCTTTGCTAAAATGATAGAAGAACTATCGATACAAGACACGTGGAGAGAACTGAACCCAGGGAAAAACCAGTATACATTTTATTCTAATACGTATCAATCTTGGTCCAGAATAGATATGATTTGGATGACTCTGGAACTGAGTGCAAATGTGCAAGAGATAGAAATAGAAGCAAATCTATGGGCCGATCATAATTCAGTCACAATTAGATGGGAGTGACAAAAGAGAAGAGTAAGATGGACTTTAAATCAATCCATAATAAAAGATAAAGAATTGATACAGATGATGGAAAGAGAACTGGGATTTTTCTTTAAAGAGAACAGGAAAGAGGAGATCTCATTACAAAATGTGTGGGACACAGCGAACGCGTATATCAGAGGATTAGCTATAACCTATATAGCAAAGAAAAATAAGAAAAACAATATCAAAAGACTTTGGAAGAAGAATATAAAAGACTTGAAATAGAGCTACAAAAAGAACCACAAAAGATACATTTAAAAATCAAATGGAGATGATTAAACAGAAGTTAAATATAATGGAAAAAGACTAACTGGCACAACAAATAAAAAGAACAAAACAAAACTTTTTCAAAAATGCCAACAAGCCTTGAACATGGCTAGCCTACAAATTGAAGAAGGATAAAGAGAAAAAAATGATAAGTAAATTGCAAGATGAGGAAGACACACTACACTACCAAATGGAAAAGAAAAAAGATATAATACAGGAGTTTTATAAGAAGTTGTATGATTGAAAAATTACCAGAGGAAAAAATAATACAATACTTGGAAAAAGCCAATCTACCAAAAGTTTCGGAAGCGGTAAAGAACATGTTGAATGAAAGAATAACAATAGCAGAAATAGTTGAAGCAATTAAAAGACAAAAAAAAAACAATAAAATGCTAGGCCCAGATGGACTACCAGCAGAAATCTATAGAGATCTACAAGATACTTTGAGTTTGTCAATGTTAGAGGTGTTTAATGAGGTCCTACTTAAAGCCAAAATACCCAAATACATGGACAGAAGCGAATATCACCTTGATTCCAAAAGAAGATTCAGATTTAACACAAATAAAGAACTATAGGCCCAATATCTTTATTAAATTATTATAAAATATTTGCTTCAATAATTGTTGAAAGACTAAAAAGATTTCTTATTGAGTTTATACATTCTGATCAAAATGGGTTTCTACCTAAGAGACAAATTAGATATGTTAGAATAATTTTGGACACATTGGAGTATTATGAAGTACACAGTGTAAAACAACTAGCATTACTTTTTTGGATGCTCAGAAAGTGTTTGATAACGTAAATTGGCAATTTATGTTGCAACAATAAAAATGTATGGACTTTAGTGAAAAGTTTATAAATATGATAAAGGCAATCTATACACGCCAGAGAGCTACAGTGGTAGTAAATAGAGATGTGACAGAAAATTTCTTTATAAAAAAAGGTACGAGACAAGGCTGTCCACTATCCCCACTATTATTTATATTAACATTAGAAGTTTTAACTACAAATATTAGACAAGACCCGAGATAAAAGGAATGGAGATACAAAAAGAAAAATATAAATTGCAAGCATTTGCAGATGACTTTGTCTTTATATTAGAAGAACCATTAGAAACTGGCCCTAAACTGATAGGGAAGATTAAGGAATATGGAGAAGTGGCAGGATTGAAAATAAATAAAGAAAAAAGTAAAGAGAAAAAACTATTCTCAAAGAGAATAGAAAAGAAGAAACATCACTACCAAATGTATGGGACACAGCAAAGGCATATATTAGAAGATTAACTATAACCTATGTGGGAAAGAGAAATAAAAAGAAGAGACAAACCCAAAAGAAACTGGAAAAAGAGCTTAAGATACTAGAGACGGAACTACAAAAAGAACCACCAAAAAAACATAAAAAACCAAATGGAACTTATACAACACAAACTGAATTTAACAGATAAAGAAGCATTGGCACAAAAATTTAGAAGTTCGAAACAAAAATTTTTTGAAAATGCAAATAAACCAGGAAGATGGTTGGCATATAAACTGAAAAAGGAGAAAGAAAAAAAAGTGATTCATCAATTAATAGATGATGAGGAAACTCTTTACCATCGAAACGAGGACAAAGAGAAAATAATTAAAAAATATTATAAAAAATTATATGATCAAGAGATAATCCCAGAAGATAAAATTAAACAATACCTAAGCAAAGTGGACTTGCCTATAATACCAGGAATGGTCAAAACATCATTAGAAAAAAGAATAACAATGATGGAACTTATAGAAGCAATTAAAAGACAAAAAAATGGTAAAACACCAGGCCCAGATGGGCTACCAGCAGTGCTATATAAAAATTTGCAAAAGTCTTTAAGTAACACAATGTTGGAAGTATTCAAAGAATATATGTTCTTAGTGCCTGTTTGATGGCCTGGATTTTCTGGGAATGCTGGAGGAGTTCCTCAGTGATTTTGTGGGAATTTCCTCTGTGCACCTTGCCAGCTCCTGGAACTCAGAGATGAGGAGGGTGCTAGATGAGATTGGCTCTGAGTGGCCTTTTGTTCTCACAGATCTCAGGAGTCTGCTTGGTTTATTGAGGTGTTTCAGGAAATTAAGCAGGTAAAGAGCACTTGGAGCACAACTAGAAGGAAATGAAGAATGAATGTGATCATGCACGCTTACATACTCCTGTTTGGGATTATAGAGAAATGAATAATCAATCAGGGGGAACATAAATGATCACTTAATACTGATTATTTTTGAAAAGCAAGTTCTTAACTATAAATATTGTTGTCTCTCCCTCCCCTCCAATAGTTCTAAACATGGGCAACCTATTGAAACTTCTACTAAGTTAAAAGGCCAGGACCTCTTAACCCTACAAAACTATACACCTGAAGAAATCAAGTATTTGCTTTGGGTAGCATCAGATTTGAAAAACAGAATCAAATACAAAAAAGAGGTAATATGAATATGTTTGTTCTCATTTCTTTATGCTTTTTTCTTCCCATATAGATTCTTGTATGATTCTGTAACCATAGATATTCATTGTACTTCAGAAATTAGCAAAGTTTTAAAAATACATGTCTGTCAAAATGACATGCTCGTAATCTATATTTAGTATGTTATCGCTAATATATTTAAGCTAAAGACCTTGGGAATAAGTACCACTTATTGACATTTTATTTGAAAGTAAAATGTGTAATATTTTGTTTCTGCTTTGCGTTATGTTATGTTATGTTAAATGAAGGAGGGTAGTTTGGAACTACAACTCCCAGCTTTCTTCATGCAGGACCAGAAAATCCTTTCCTCCTGAAAAGGAATATTTGTATCATTTAAGAAAGAAAGAGTCCCATCCATCTTAAAGCGATTCAACAGCAAAACACTACAAGCTAATTTGATTCAAAATAATTATTGTACATTTCAGTGTGTGATACTTACCACCCTTTTCTTTCTTGTATTTCAGTATTTACCTTTATTACAAGGCAAATCTTTAGCCATGATTTTTGAGAAAAGAAGCACAAGAACTAGATTATCTACAGAAACAGGTAAATATAAATTAAAATATTATGGCTATACATACATTTTCTTGTACGGCCTGCATAACATTTAACTGCAGAAGTTACAATATATTTAAGAGTCCTAAGGGAAGACCAATATTGTTTAAAAACATGGATTGTCATTATTTATCTCACAATTAGTTCTTTAGAGTTATGATTTGTTACCATTACAACACGTAAAACAGAATTTGTAACAGAAGGGATTTTTTCAAACCACTCAAAATTTAACCAATGTGATTACAAAATACTTACAGTATTATTCAACATAACCATCCTGATGTTTTAGGGACATACAAAGTTTATTTAAGTATCTAAATCTGCACATAATATGGTGACTGTGATACCAATAATAAAATGTAGTATACAGATACCGGTAGTCTTTAACTTATGACCAAAATTGGGACTGGAATTTCCATCGCTAAGCAATGTGATCATAAAGTGAGAGATCACATCGCTGCATTACTTAGCACTGACAATCCCAACATTCCTTGTTGATGTTGTTGAACAAATTCCATTGGTTGTTAGCTGAGACCCCATCCCAAACCAAGTCATTCTGAGATTGGTTACTTCTAGCCCCAAACCTTGGTTGTTCCAAGGCAAGGACTTGGCTTCCCTTCAACTTTCCCCACCTATTCCCCTCCAGCTCTGTTTTTTTTGGTCGCCCTGCAAAGCTCTGGAGCTGCTTAAACATTCTGCAGCTCAGGGGTTTCTTGGAATGCCAAGGCTTTGGGGCTGCAGGAAACCCTTGACCCACAGCACAAAGCCAAAACTGCCCTTGGAAGTTGCCCCAGCCCTGGCCCAGCAGCACATGTCATGTGAGGCTGCAGCCACCCTGGGAAGCCCCAGCCTAGTCCCACCCACAACTGCCCTTGCCTCCCTGTGCTCTGCCACCACAGCTGATCTTCACCATCTTTTTGCTCCTACTGCTCATAAGGTATGCTTGCACCGGCAATTTGTGGGGCAGCTGCTGGCCACATGAGACCCTCTTCCCCAGGTCTTACTAAGAAACTGCCATGTGCAACCTGGGGAAGACAAGCTCACGTAGCCAGCAGCTACTTCATGAAGGGCCATGGCAGGAATTATTAGTAAGCAGTGGGAGCAAGAACTCTGGTGAATGTCAACTAGAGCAGCAGGGGCCACAGAGTGCAGAGAGCCAAAAGACCATAGATGGGGGAAATTGAAGCACCCCTGCAGCCATTAAATAAATGGTCATAAGTATTGAAGTGGCTGTTGGATTTTTGTAGTTCTATGCTAGCTTCTTCTAAAACATTCTTGGAATTCAGTTACCATCACTATGATTTTTGGAATTCAGTTACCATCATCACTATCAAATAGCATGGAAGTCATAAGCCTAGTGACACCTGGAGAACATCAATTAAAGGAACACTATATATTTCAGAAGACTATATTTTCATGGAGAAAAAAAATGGTATTCCATGAAAGATGTCTATCTTATCCTGTATCCCTAGAAAAAGAGCAAGTTTTTTATTTTACAAAATAGAATTAATAGATACCAAGAATCACTAAGTCTGTTTGAAGCATTGATTTACATATAATGTCTTCTTGTTCTCTGCACCCTTATTATTGGAAGCATTTTAGGAACTGTAATAAACATGTGGCTATCACATCTTGAGCACTATTACTACTAATAAATTTATCTCTTACTACTTTCACTGCTTTATATGGCAATATAACATATGGTAATGGCTGTGCCACCATCTTATGGTGAGAATAAAGCAAATCTTGACTCCTTCTTAAAGAACACACACTTCAGTATACTATTGTCAAGGGAACAGGAGGAGGAAAATGAATAGAGTCAGGATCACAACATAAGATTAGGAAAGTCCACATTCTAATCAGAACTGAGCAATCTTTAGGGAACTGATTATGTTGCTCCACAATTTCCATCTCCCATGTGTATGTAACATGCAAATATGTATTTTCACTGCAGAAAGTTCATTTGATTGAAGGTGGTGCTATGTGCATTCCAACATGAATTCCAAATCACACTTTTTTCTTTAAATCTGGATTGCTGCACAATACTAGAGTTTGTGCATTGTTATACTTTTATAGATTGCTTCTTTTAAAAAGCAAAGTTGCTACTGAAAGTCCACATGGGAGTTGGATTTTGTTTCCATAGATTTGCTTTAATTTTTTGGAGAAGCTCTGCAGTCTTTGGAGGGTGATTGCGCTTCTTACTACATTTTTCAAGCAGAACAGACTCATTGTATAGAAGAATTTCTGTGGTGTAGACACTGCTGGACTATCTAAGTGCATAGCAAAAGTTATTGTTTGTCTGTTTGATCTTTATTTATTTATTTTAGGATTTGAACTTCTTGGAGGACATTCATGTTTCCTTACATTACAAGATATACATCTGGGTATCAATGAAAGCATCTCCGACACAGCACGGTTTGTAGAATATTCAGTCACTCTTTATTTTCTTTGCATTTTTAGATAATGTAAATGTTAAACTTCATTGAGTTTTATTCAAAGATTAGATGTTTTTTCACCCAAAAAAATTGAAGGAGAAAACCCTGATGCTTCAAGAGCATTGACTGGCTTGAATCTAACAATATTAAAAATGTACATTTGACACTTTATAAGTAAGAAATGGCATCCTTCCTAAAATATGGGCAAGGTGGAAGGTAAGATAGAGGTTGCTTTATTGCCAATATTGTTCACAATGTTGCATAAAAAGACTTTCACAGCCACCCCCTCCCCCAAAGGAACAAATTTACCTGTGTGGTTATTGTACTTTTTTGTAGAATTCTGTGCACTGTCTGAAAAATAAAGTCTACTTATTTTGAAGCAGGTGGAGATTATAGTGTGCTACAAAGTCACAACTGTTACTCAGAAACACTTGATATTTAATGATGAAGGTTGTTGATAAGAAAAGAAAAGCTCTTAGGTTTTTCCATTTTTTTTGATAAAATCAGAGCTAAAAAACCCAGTAACAATGTAGTTTAATATCAAAAACAAAACCTCTCCAGGATAGACTCCAGGAAAATTTTTAAATAGCATTACAATGTAATATTAATAAAACCGCAACTTATGTAGACAATCTTCTGCATTTATCAAAATTATCACTGTCCTAAGATGTTCTTCACAGACCAAATCCATCAAGTTATGTAACCTAGAATTAAATATTATTTAGATCCTTCATGTTCCTAAATTGTCTGTGTGTTTGTGCGTGTAGGTACATATATAATTGGAGCTTAAGGATATAAAGACTAGTTACTTTTTTGCATATTTTAAAATTATGTATATTTTAGTTTCAATAGTTCATACATCCCTCTCTAAATAATGTTATTTGCTTATTTTGAATAAATATGACATGGAAATTCAGCAGTTACAATATATTTTTATGGTTGAAGTCAACCAATTTAAGTTTATTCAATAATGACAAAATAATAAGTGAATATTACATGTGAACTCAGCCATTTGCCTGCTTTTCCATATTACATTGATACTGTATATCTGTGTGCATCCCCTGCAATCTAACTAGCACATAGACATGTAGTGCTACATATTTTAAAGTGTATAAAATTATTAAAATTATTCAGGTAGAAGGAAAATTGGGAGAGATAATTATTGCATTGATATGTTGCAAAAGCTTTTATATTTTGTTTTCTATAGGGTACTGTCAACCATGACAGATGCAATCCTGGCCAGAGTATATAAACATTGTGACCTAATCACACTAGCAGAAGAAGCCATAATCCCAGTGATAAATGGGTTGTCTGATTTTGATCATCCTATTCAGATTTTAGCTGATTATCTTACACTTCAGGTAATAGCTCTCTATTCTTTGATTTAAAGTATAGCTTTAGCAGTTTGTACTCTTCTAAAAAGTTCAATATATTTGAGTTTAATAATATATATAGGTCTATCTTAGAGAGTTAAGATTTGAACTTAAGTTAAGAAATCGATAGAAAAAAATATTTGTAGCTCAGAGTTGAACTGTGGGAGTCCTTAGTGCTCTGTGAGTTTAGTTGTTTTGTTGCAGACATTTCATTACAACTACCATCAATGCACAAGGACCTCATAGTTAAGAAATCACTGATTCAATTCTTATTTCAGATTCAATCTCCCAGAAAGCTGCTGTTAATACATTACTCCCACATCTTGTATATGGGCAATAATACTGACATATTTTATAGAGTGGTCATAGAAATATTGATATCATATCATAGTAAATATTAGTAGCATATCTGAGTATTATGCAATAAACATAAATTTGGTTCTTGGCTAGAATGGTAAGACAATGTGAAGTAAGTTTATACTCAGGTTTCTGTAAGACAAACTCAAGGCAGAAAACCTTCATTATCTGATAAAGAAGTCTGCTCTGTAAGGTAACCAAATAGGTAGCACCCTGGAGAGCTCCAAGTTTACTGTAATTTCCATCAAGAAACCCCTGCCTGAATTTAAGGAGGGCCATAGTTTTGATGATTAACAGTGCCTCCAGTTGTCAAATTCTTGAACACAAGCCAAGGAAGCAAGAAGCACACAGATTCCAATAAGGTATTTTTATTATTAATCTGGGATAAATATAGAATCTTGAAAACAGTGATAGAAATTTACTAGCTTCAGTTGTAGTATGTTAGTGAGACAGGGTCTCTTTAAAGTGATTTTCCCTAGATCTTTCAACATTCGGATTGAGTTGCCTTTTTTGGAATAAACTACCTTGCTCCCAGTTTTCCCACAATTTCTTATATCATTGAATAAAGCTTCTTTACTTAAAAACCCAGCCTGGAAACTCTCACATGGATGCAGTGAGATTTCCTAGAACAGAGAAGTGCTGCTAATATAGACTGCTATGATGGCAGATCATCAAGGTTTGTGTAAACATTTGTGTTGTTATTTCCTCCTATCCAAATCGCTGAAGTCATGTTTCCAAAAGGAGTGAAACCAAATAGTTATGAGAGTTGGAGTGTTGGCATTTAGCAGTACTTTTGCTTCCCTTCCCATTCCTATCAACTTGAATCTCTATCCCTCTTTATCCTATGTCATATTGGATCATGTATACCAGTATATAAGGAACATTTTAATGGAAACAGATATTTAAAGCTGCTGAACTAATTCAAATTCCAAAGGCTTCACATTAATTTGTGAAGAAAAAAAAAGAAATGAGAAACCCAAGGGTGATTTAACCCTCATAAATGAAAGCTTGTATCCCTTCAGCTTATTTTCTTTCAGTACCACTATATTTTAAGTGAAATAAGCTTTATATATACTTCCTTGCATAATTGTTTTATAAAAATATATGTGTGAATGAAAGATAGGTTTTTAATGATCTAGCAACCACTCGCTGCTTAAAGTGTACAGTCATTCCTTTGACTGGATGAATCACCCAAATTATCTTTGACTGGATGTCTTTCAGTGCATGAAAAAACATTACAAGAACATCCCTTCAGGATACCAAAAATCTTTGCACTGCAGAAGACACTGAAGCCTTTCCCAGGCATCCAAGTATTGTGATTGAGGTTTTTCTCCCATAATAAATATAATGAAGAGCTAATGAAACAATTATATAGTAATTGTCAGATCCCATAGATCCCTATCGTGATGCTGCCATTCTTGTGGGGAAGGGGCCTGGGTGCATTCTTTAGTTTATAGCCTTTTTCCTGATGCCTGTACTTTGATTTACATTCTGGGGAATGCAAGGGGGGAGGGCCATCTGTTTTGTCTCAGTTCCAAAGCCTCCAGCAAGAGATCCCTGGGAACAGCTTCTTGTCATCTTCTCAGCCTGCGCTTCCCACAACAACTTCCCACCTGTGAATTGTCTTTTTCAACATCGGACTCAGGGGAGGAGTTTCTAACTGTTTTATCTTAACTGAATTGCCTGAGAAACTTTAGATCCTGCTTTCCTTTGTCCTGCAATCACTTTCCTTCAATGAAAGGTTCCTTTTGAAATGCTGATGTTTCAAGAGTGAATGGAGAGGAGAGGCAGACCCTTACATAACGCAGGATCTGCAAAAGTGGTCAGCCCAGCCAAGCACTCGCTCTACCAAGGGGACCCTGCAAGCCATGTCCAAACAAAGTGGTGAGCACAGAGAGGGAGAATGTTGGGGTGAAACCTCTACCATCACCCAGCCGGATGCGAGCTCCGTGTGCCCCATTGAAGACATTGAGGCCGTTTTGGAAGACTCCATGAAGCCAAGATGGTCGATTGGAGTAAGGAAGAAAGATAGCTGGGACGTGAGGACCAAAGGCATCACCCTCACCTGAGGCAGCCAGCAACCAGGCTGGAAAAGTGAGCTGGAAGCCCTGTCAGACCAGGAAGAACTGGCCGAGGAACCGGCTAGAGACAATCAACTCAAAAGACATGTCATGCAATTTGTGATGGAGGCATTTGAGAATCTAAGAGCCCGGGAGGAACTAGACCCTCACGAGAAAGGAGGCAAGATTGCAGCAGCAGCCAACAGAGCCAGAGCCGCCACCCCAGAACTGACAGCTGCAGATCAGGCGGACAGTGCTGTGAGAGCAGCAGCAATCCCAGCAAATCCTCCCCATGCAGCACCAGCTTCTGGGAATGTCCCCGGCCAGTCCAGAGCACCGCAGCTGGAAAGGAAACTCCCCCTTAGGAGTGAAGTATGATGGTAACCCACAGCAGTTGCGGTTTTTCCTGGCACATTTTGGTGACCTTTGACGGCACCCCGGGAAAGCTGGCTTATTTCCTAAAGCAGATCTGGGCCCACATCGATCTCTATGGGGCTCAGTACCAATCAGACCAGCCACCCAAGGAATTTAGGGAGTTTAGAAGAGTAGCCGGCAAATTATGGGACTGGCTAGAGCGATTCTTTGCCCACTATTTTAAAGAGGCCCTGGATCAGGACCTTAGGCAAGCATGTACCTACAGGGGAGTACCAGACTGGATCCAAGATTAGTACTGGATGGTGGTCACTATGGACTTAGAGATTCACCCCCACCAAAGATCCATGCCAGAAAACCCCCCTAAACATCCATTGGGATGCAGAACTGCCACAAAGCCACCAGTGGAGGCGCGACCGACTGCAGCCCCTGGCGTAAAGTGTTTCAGATGTGGCCAGCAGGGCCACCAAGCTTCGGAATGCCTCATGCCGACTCCAATCTCTCAGGCGTAGACACCAGTGACAGGAAAGCTGCAAGACAAAGGAAAATTTGCTCAGCAAGCCATGGAGGTCCCTCCTTTGCTGTCCCATGAAGGGGAAACTCCGGCTCTGTAGGGTGTCGACACCAGCGGAAGTGGCAATGAGGATCCAATGGTAAGTGAAACCATCCGCCCTTTTGCCATAAAGTCTCGCATAGTAGTTCCAGGGACAGGAGCCCATGGGGACCTAGAGGCCTTAATAGACACCGGCTGCACCAGGTGCTTAATCAGCTCTCAGACTGTGCAAAAATTAGAGATAAAATTGAGAACATTGAGCTGCCCTATCTGATTTGAACAAGTGGATGGTTCACTAATTGGGGGTGCACCCGCGACTTTAGTCACCAAACCTGTAAGGCTGGAAATGGTGCGCCACTGGGAAATTATATGATTTGTAGTCACCCCAAAAATGACCGAAGCATTCATCCTCAGTTTAGCTTGGCTAGACAAGTGGGGCCCCACAATCACATGGGAAGATGGCTATCATAAATTAAATTTGGGCATTGGCCCATTACCACCCCTTCTGCAAGCTGAAAACCAGCCATCTTTGGGACCCAGCGACCACAGCCAGAAGGAGGGAGTGGCCCCCACCACAGAGGTGCTGCCCGGTTGCCCGTGGATACCCAAAGAATACCAACACTTAGCAGATGTTTTTAGCAAA